>CAJNOP010001184.1:0-45453 GCA_905250075.1 Rotaria sp. Silwood1
ACAGTGTGTCAGAGATCTGGTGGAAATAGCCGTCTGCATTGGATAGAGCTCATCAAGCTCTACTTGAAGAGTAGGATATCAGACTTGGAGAGTTCTTTAGGGCGAATCCTTCCAGCAAAATGTCGAATCCAGACCCAAGATGTCCTACGTATAAAGTTCTGGTCTAGTAGTGAAACTCGTCGTGATTTTCCATTATTATTAATAGTAACCAGAACAGTACATGCCATACCAGTGACTAGTACTTCAATGGAAAGATTATTTAGCTCAATCGGATTGAAATTTACTCAAAAACGAACACATTTATCATAAAATGAGACTGACAACATTATTGATTCGTTCTTATGAGAAATTCAAGAAAAAGTAATAAAAAGAAGACTTATCCTTTCTCGTTGTCCATCTGCTTATATTAATTACATTTTGAATCTTGTATCTTTATGTTTGTTTTATTATTGTTTTACTCTTCTTATGAATGCCAAATATTTTTTTCTTATTGTTTATTTTATTTCTGCTGGACAACATTTGATAAGACCTATTAACATGATTATTGTAACGGGTGTCCCAGAAAGAATGGACCTCTCGGCATTTTTAAGATTTCTTCACTATTGTCCGTGTAATTAAAGCTTTCTTTATTATTAAAAGATAGCGCTTGAAATTTTCTACAAAATCATATGTGAGTTGGCCCAAAATCTGTCTTAGATATATTCGAAAAAAGACGAAAACTAAAAACATACGAAAAACTGTAAAATATTAATAACGAATGTTACATAATAAATTGCCGCACTTTGCATTTCATATTTTAATCTCTAAATAGGTTTTATTAAAAAAACAAAATACACCACCAGGTGCAGGATAAAAATCTCTACAATCTAAAAACTAAAGTCTATTTTAATTGTATATATTTTGTTTATAAAAAAAGGAAAATTTTTTGTACAACCAATTTTCGCCATTGTGAAAAAAATCCTTTTTTTTTACACGAGCGAAAATTCTTTTTCTTATTTTATCTTTTTACCATCTAATATAGTTCCTAAAAAAATCAAAATACATCACAAGATGCAGCGTCAATAGCTCTATAATTTACAAAGAACAATTTATCTTATTTCTGTCATTTTTAGGTTGAGAATAACTCCAAATTCTGTATGATCGGTTTTCGCAACGGCGAAAATCCGTCGCACAGAGTTTTGCTTTTTTTTGAAAACAAAAAGTATATAATTAAAAAAAAATTTAGTTAGTACATTGTATAGCTTTTCATTCTGCATCTTATCGTATTTTGCTTTTTTAATAAAACCTACTTAGAGATTACAATATCAAATACAAAGTGCTGCAGTTTATTATCGGTGACATTTAAATTTTACAGCCGTTTGTATCTCTTTAGTTTTCATCTTTTTTCAAATGTATCTAAGACAGTTTTTGGGCCAACTCACGTATGGTTTTGTAGAGAATTTTAAACGCTATCTTTTGATGGAAAAGAGAGCTTTAATTGCAGCGATAATAGAGAAGAAATCTTAAAAATACTAAGAGGCCCATTCTTTCTGGGACACCCGTTAAATGATTTTTTTTTGTATCAATAAAGGGTCTATGATACTTGACATCATATCTTATATATCCCCCTGGTCAAAATAAACTAAACACCTTGTTTTGATCCTTTTCTCCTCTTTACAATTGTCGTTGAACCTCATTTTTATAACACGGATACATCTTTGATTACTTAACTTTTTCCGAAAATTACAGCCTTATAGGATGAGAATCCGTGGAGAAAAATGTACTTATATCGCATGTACTCATGTAGCCGTGAAACGAAAATCTGTTGTTTTCTTGCTGAATTTTGATTTTTTTCTCTGTCCTGTAAAATCAACTTTTGCCGTATACATTAGGTTTTTCTGGTCTCATTCTCACTATTACAAGCTTTTTTGGATAAATCTCTTCACAAAACGCTTTGAAAAAGTACGAAGAAGCGGATGTGTTCATCAAAAGCTATTGTTATTGGAAACAGGAAAAGGGCAAAATTCAGCAAGAAAACAATAGATTTTCGTTTCATTGCTACAACAGTACATGAGATATAATTACGTTTTTTTCAACGGATTCTCATCCTATAAGGTTGTAATTTTCAGAAAAAATCAAGTAATCAAAGATGTATCTGTGTTATAAAAATGAGGTTCAACGACAATTGTAAAGAGGAGAAAAGCATCAAAATGAGGTGTTTAGTTTATTTTGACCAGGGGGATATATAAACAAGATTAATATCCTTTTGAAAAAAGTAACAAAAAGATTATCTTGCAGGAGGCTCCTTTGTCTTGCAAGATGTGTCCTTCAAGAACGAACTTTTTGATGTCCTATCCTACGTCTTTCAGAACAGGATGAGTGAGTGAAAATGTCCTATAGAATGAAAAGGTAGAACGAAGAAAACCATCCTGTGATATTTTCTGATCGATATTCTGATCCGTAGATCTATTTCGTCTGTTTATCCGACTTTTATTTGAAATCAGTTAATCTATGACAAACCTTTTTGTGATGTTTCTTCTTCATCTGATTCACTAACATCACCACCAAATAGATCAGTATGTTCTTAAAAATAAAAACAAATATTTAAATAAAAACAAAAAAATTATTTCTTATTGTCTTCGTACCAAGCAGATATTTTTCTATTGATTTATTAACTTCTATTTCTTGATCATCATCAATTACTTCCCATTTAACATCAATTGCTTCATTATCAGCTCTTGAAAAATTATTCAATTATTTATTTTTTAAATAAAAATCCAAACCAAGTTTCTTACCGAAATAAACGTCTTACTTCTTGTTCCATTTCATCTCGATCTTGAGTTTTTTGTCGAGCTACTTTACGAAAACGTCGTTTTCGTACATTTTTTAATGGTGGTGTTACTAAAATTATTCAATAAATAAGAAAAAAAAGAGTTTCACTGATTGAAATAGAGCTATACATCCATGTGGCCATTGAAATTTTATTTCTTTATCTTTATCTTTCTTTTTTTTCTCATTTCCATCATCAGATATTGTTTTTGCATTTGTCTTTAGTCGTTTCATTGTTTCATCATCATCATCATCATCATCATCATCACTTGAACTAAGATCACCCGGTAATTGACAAACAAGAATCTAAAATTTCATTTTAATTTAAAAATAAATTAGAATCTTTGTTTACTTGAGCAATATCAGCTATTTTATATAAAGTTTTTCGATCAAATGTTTTATATGTTTCTATTATACATGGTAAATCATAGAGGGTAGCTTTAAAAACAGTATCATCAAATTTAACACGACCACGTCTTCGTTCAGGATTTAAATCAATAAAAAGACGTTCACGAATTTTTTCATCACCAGAATCTATCAACTCACGTAAACGTGTTGCATATTCACCCTTGGAAAAATAAAAAACAATTTTGAAAAAAATTGATTGAATCGAAAAAAAAGATTACTGATGGCATTCGAAGAACAAATTGTTGTTCAAGTTCAAATTGTTCTTCATTTTTCTCCTTTTTTGTAGTTATTGTTGTTGATATTGTAGGTATGGTTGACATCTGAAAGAATTTACAGGTTATTACTGTTTGTTTTATTTTTATAAAGACTACATTTATTAATAAGACAAGAAAAACAAAAAAAAGATTATTTGTGCCGTCGTTTAGCTCTCATTACACTAGTAAAAGCGCCTTTTCTTGAACGTAATGTAAATGTAAAATATTGATAATTGAGACAATGCATTAATTTTTTAAATGCTATTTTAAGATTAAGATCTATTTTTATTTGTTTATGAAATTCTTCGAAATCAATTGGTTCATAACAAAGTATACCAGTATTTAATGCTGAATTTGATTCAATATAATTACGAACGATTTCTTTTAAAGAAATTGTAGGAGTTTGAAGTTTCAGTTTTTTTGGAAGTTTTTTTTGTTGATATTGTATTGGAATCGGAAGTTAATATTGATGTTGATGGTTTCTCTTTTGGTTTCAATTTTTTAGTTTTATTTGATTGAGAAGAAATTTTCAATAAGTGGTTCTAAAAGAAAAAATATCATGATATTTTTGTTTTATATTGGATGGAATTATATAATATAGTATACTCTGGTATAACGACCAGTTTAGATATTCAATGCTCTATTGGAAGTCATAACATATATGAGATAGATCAATTCGAGATTGTATTTAAAACTGTAGAATAAATTTCAGCAATTGTTTCAATATCGAAAATAGGAAATGAAGATTTGGGTTTTTCTGTTTAAATTCGTTAGTGTAAATCCAATGAATTTAGATGGTAGTAGCCGTTTGGATTGAAATCATAATCAATTGATAAAATATCCTTTCAGATCGTTTCATCTATTGTTTACGATAGATTCCATACTTCTCGAATCAAGATACTGAATGGATTCAAATAATCTTGAGAAATGAAAACTAACTACTAGCTGCTGAAAAATACTACCCTTTTATAATACGAAAGGATAGATATTCTATTTCAGTTGACAGGATATCAAAGATAAAGAAAAAAACAATGATCACAATTTGACAGGAGAAGAATATGATATAACGAGTAATCGAAAAGTAGAAAAAATATTCGTTCATTTTTCAGCCTTTTAAAGGAATCTACGAAAATTTAAAAACATTGAATTACAATCAGTGTTTTACGTTCTTTTCGAATAAGGACTTAAAATTTTTCTAGGACTTCTAGTTTAGGAGCGAAAATTATTTCAAATACAACAAATGAAAGAGCAAGCATTTCTCAATAAAAATGGTATATTAATGATTAGTTAGCTCTATTTTTATAGAAAACAGATTTGCAAAGTGAGTTCAGGCCCTGTTGAATCTTATATAACTTTGTGGAGAACAATTTTGCCTTTAATTCTATGCAAAAAATTCGATAATATAGTGTATACAGTAAAGAAGACTGTAGCAGCCAAAAACATCAATTTTCTCCATCCAAACTTAATTTTCATGCCTCTAAAAGGTCAGCTCACTACTTCTGAATCAGAGGGCTTACAAAAATTTTGAAGCTATATTCAGAAAGAATACACAAATCTAATTCTAACTCAATCTGCAAGCTCCTTAAAAAAGCTAAAAAATGAATGAACATGTTTTTCAATAATCAATATCAATATGATCATTATTTATATTGATTTCATTTGGTAAATATATATCATTATCAATAAAATCAATTAAAAAATAATTAAATGCATATTTTAACCAAATTTGTTTAGTATTTAAAATTAATTTAATTAAATTATCTTTATTTATATATTTAATTTAATAATAAAAATGGTTTATATAAACGATTTATATCAGATAAAGATTTAGATATTAATATAAATAATTTATTTGATAAATTTTTATTTTCAATAAGATATTTTGAAAGTTGTATAACTAATGAATGATAACAATAATAATCAATTGAAGTTGTTGGTGATAAAATAATTATTGTTGATGTTTGTATTTGTGTTTATGTTATCATTAATGTTGATATTGATGCTGTTGATGATGATGATAATTTAGATTTTTTTAAATAAAGTTTCTTTACGTAATTTTTAACGATAATGATTTGCTGAATTTGTTATACGTGTATCTTTGTATTATAGATAATGTATGTCAAAATGACCAATGTTTATTAATCAATTGTGAAAAATTTCTTTTTTTTTTATTTGTTTGTTCATATGAATATGGAAATAAATTTTTTTTCTGATAAACGATATATAAATAATAATAATCATTCAATTGATTGATAATTATTATTTGTATTTAATAATAAATTATATATATTATTTATATATTCAATAGCTAATAAACGATTATAATAAATAGTTGTTTCATTTGAAGAATTTATTCTTAATAATGTTTGTTCATATAAATCAACAAGCTTTATAAATAATGATTGTTGTTGATCAATTGTTAATATATCATTTGAAAGAAAATATACGTTGAAAACATTCTTTAACAAATTCTGACCACCATGAATGATATGAACATAATTGTAATAGACGTTTTGGCATATCAATTATTTGTGCATGACGAATAGTAAATGTATCAAAAATTTGTAAAGCATCATTCAAAGAAATAAATGACGAAGATGAAGACAAAATTAAACAAAAAAGAATTTAAATAGAAATTTTATTTTACAATGTAAGACATCGACTATTCGAAAAATTGTGTAAAATCGTTTCTCGTCATCGTAGGATAAAGTTAACTCTGAAAATGATTTTTTTTCTAATAAAACTTAGGAAAGTTAGGTTTAAAAAAAAGCTAGAAAAGCCTATAAAAAATATTGCAATATACTAAAAGAATCAAGTCTCGGTAGCCTTCTGCTATTTTGGCCAAACACTTAATTTCGAGCTGGGTCTAATGTATGTATGAGCTCAAGTGCCATGTGCAATTAGAGACATCATTCGATTCTAAACATCTCAATGTTATAGAGTTACTACATTGAAGAAATTCTTTTCTTTGACTTTCCTGAAAACTACCCGAACTGATGCCCACCGTTTGAGATCATACTAGGTTCACAAGGAAGTCTCGGTATGACTAGAAAAATCCTAAGAGTTCGTCTCCATGGGTCTCTGAAACTAAATTATGATTTTTTTTAGTGAATTTTCGTTCCTACTTTAAATGTTTACCGAAAAATGGTATTTCAATCTGAAATTTCGTGATTTGATTTTTCGGTAAATACCTTGAGTTGGATCGGAAATTTATTAAAACGGTCATAACTAGACTTTGGAAGGTCATGAGAACAAGCTCTCTTAGAATTTTCCTCCTTCTGAACCTAATATAAGCTCAAACGGCGGGGTATCGCTTCGGGTAGTTTCCTTGTTGACGTAACGCAAAAACGCCAGTTTTCTCAATTCTGCCTGTTTACAGGCACCCTCTAACTTTATCCAATTGGGCTGAACTTATTATCACAAATATTTAGAGACATCCTCCAGAGATAAAATCAGCTATTTTCGTTTTTTCATGTACTCTATCTGTGGTAAAAATGTCAACCTAATCGATTGTACCCTCTCCAACAATGAGACATGGTCAGAAAAGACAGAGATATTCTTAATTGAAGATGTGAAGAGTAATCTTTTTTCGTACTCTATATCTTGACTAATATATTTTCATATTGATATATTCAAAGAATACAAAATATTTATGTTATATTTTTTATAACATGATTTACTTGTCTGTTTGTTGCATCATTCCTGATAATGATGTTAATTGACTTGTTAATAAATCTGCTAATAATTTTAAATAATCATTTGTTGGTTGTTGATCATTAATTTGAATATGTTCGATTTGTAAAAGATTTCTATATTGATTTATTTGTCTATTAGCATGATTAATTTGTATTTGTAATTGTATACATTCATAATAAATATTTTCAATAAAATGTTTTTCAATATTATGTGTTGATGATAATAAATTAAATAATTTTTGTCGACATAATGCATTACTTGATATTAATGTTTCATAAATACCTTGAATTGATTTTATGTTATTTTTTTTTCATATTTTTTATTATCATTATAATCATGTAATATATATGGATAACCAAAAGAAAATATCCAACTGGTAAACGTATTGATGATAGAGATATATTTGGTTGTCCAATTAATGTTATACGTATATAACGTGCTATTATAGGTGGTTGTAAATCATGTAAAAAAATGGTTGATTTGATATATGTGTTGAAGAAAATAAACGTTGACAATCAATATGTTCATCATATGATCAAAAATCTAAAAGTTAATGATGCTAATTCATGACATGATGGTATTAATATATCAGTTAATGTAACTTGTTGTCCAAAATCTAAAACAAAATAACATTCTACCACCACCTAATAAACGATCAATTATAAATTGATATAATGGTAAATATTGTCCATGATGAATATTATTTGATATTTGTGTTAATATATCATCAATTGTTATTATTTCTTGTTGTTGTTGTTGTTGTTCAAGATTTTCATCATCAATATAATTTTTATTATTTGTTAATATAAGATTTGTTGATGATGATGTTTGTTGATTTTATATTGTTAATGTTGATTTTGATATATGTATAAGATCAGTAAATAAATTTGAATTTTTTTTAAATATTGATGTTTGTGTTGTAGCTGCTTTATTATTATTTTTTTTTGCAATTCATTTGAATTTTTCTTTTTGTAAATCTTTGTTTATCTTTAAATTTTGATGGTAAATTTGGTAACCATGGTAATGTTTCAATTAAATTATTATTTATTTGATTATCAATTGTTGTTGTTGTTGATGTTGTGTCATTTGTTGGTTCTGTTGAATTTATTGTTGTTGGTAACATATAAAGTGTATGATGAAATGTATTTATATTTAGTATTGGAAATGAAAATGAAAATGTATTTTTGTTGAATTAAATGTTGATATAGATGGTGGAAATGGTGGTGACATTGAATTTGATGTTGTTGGATTATAAAGATGATGTGAACTAGTTGTAAGTGTAACATTAGGTGGTAGTGCATTTGTTGCTTCATATGTACGTTATGTTAATAAATGTGTCATATCAACACGTTCAAGATGTGTACCATCACTTGATGAATGCATTGTATAATTTAATAGTGTTATTTCAAATAGACCTGCTATTGATTTTAAATAAACATTTGATGATGAAAGAGAATTTGGTAAAAGTTTTGATAATGCATATTGAATATTTGTTGATGAATATAATGTATGAGGATCATATGGTATTATTGATAGACCAGTTGTAGCAGAACGTGAATAAATACGTGGATCATAACAATTATTATTTATGCCAAATGGACGTGATGATAGTGAAGTATTTGTTGAATTTGATCATGTTGATGAATTTAAATTACGTTGACAAAGACTACATTCAATTAATGTTGAAAAATCAACATCAAATGGATCAGCATAAAATCTAAATCTTAAGAAATAGAAAAAAAAAGAACAATAATTACAATTCCATGTCCCATATAGAGCCCATCGAGTTCGAGTCCAAAAAAATTTTACTAGTCGGGTGCGAGTGCAATAAATTTTAATCGATCCGATCTAGGTCAGAGTCCGCAAATTCTCGCACTCGATGACCTTTAGTCGCATCGGCAGTGGAACACTTTGAGTCTATGGTAGGCTTAACAATCTTTATATGATTCTCATTGGGAAGAGGACGGCAAATGTTTTATGGCATTGAAATGAAATACAGCTAGTGCTTCTTATTCATAACTGATCTGTTGAACTGTATAGAGCTGTTACAGTTCAAACAAAATTCTCAACTTGTGTCAAAAGACGTAGACTTAAAGGAACATGCCAACAATTGTTTTTATCTAATTTCGACTCTCGAAAGAAGAGTTTTCGATGTACTTTACTAAAAAAACTCAGAATAATGATGAAGCAGTAGTGTTCACAAAAAAAGAAAACTTTCGGTAGCTTTTAGTTTATCTAACTCAAGTTTTCAGTACCGTTCTACTTTAGTTGTTTCAAAGGAGTACTATTTCAAGTCATTAATAACATAGAACCTAACATTTAGTCGTACAGAATTGGATGCTTCCTAAGTCTGCTTCAGTATAAAAACATTACTAATTGTTGCCAACAGCAGTGAAAAAGTTTAACATTTGTGTACGAGTTTCGATGCACTGCATAAATCTGTCAAACTAATGAAACGAGAAACAAATATTTGAGCCTTTCCTAGTCTAGCCAAGTCCCATGGATTTTGCTGCCTATAACATGTGGTATGTTTGTTGGTGCTAGCATCGGTAGCTCCTATGACTATCGATTCTAGCTATCAACAATTGCATAGAGTGCTTTCTACCCATATTGAAATTAATCGAGAAGAAAATAGTTTCGGAATATATTTTACTAATAATTTTTTTTGCAGCGCTATCTCAAGGGATGGCTCATAAACTGAGTTCGCAGCAGCCCTTCAAAAATATATAGGAATGTATAGGAATTGTTAGATCTCAAATATATAGGATCGTCCTCGGATATATAGGACGCTAATATTTCGTTTAAAAACAACTAGACATGTAAAAATCACTACTGCAGAATGGTAGGTGATGTTCTTATAACGTACCTCGACTCACCTAAATAAAAATACAGCTTTGTTATGAAAAACAGTAGTATGGCAATATTTTATACAAAGACAAAAAGAAATAATTTATGTTCGGTTAACCTTCAACTATTACACAGCTACATGCAAGGAGGAAACACGTGAAATCAGATTATTTTTGTTGACTTTTTTGATTTTCCTCTTGATTTTTCTAATTTAAAACCAACTGATTTTAAACTAAGAAAATAAGAAAAATTTTAAAAAATTTAAAAAATCGGAAAAATCCAAAGAAGCAAAAAAAAACAGTCAGATTTCAACTGTTTCACTCTCGATTGATATTTTCAAGCACAAAGATTAAAAATTTTACCATTTTCATTGATTTGTCTGATGTTTTTGATTTTCATTTTTGATTTAAATCAAAAAGTCAATTTTCCTCCCTCTCCTACATATCATAAAAATATTATAAAATTGACTGAGATAAAGATCACAAAAATGCTTTCTTTTAATGTAAAGAAAATAATCGATATCTTTTGTCAAGACTATTACAGTTTCTAACAGTCTCAGAGCGATATAATCAAAATGTATACATATTTAAAGCACAGCAAAATAATCGGTTTAGTAACAGATAGTCGGTGCATTGGTAAAAGTTTTCTTCGTTTCTGATGCTACTTGAAAATAAACACCATCGTTTCTAGTACTGTCAAACATAATAGAATCACTTTCTAGCTGCAACTTTCTTTAAATTTTCTTTTGTCTTAATATCACTTTTAAAAAAATAAAATTCAACACAAATGTATAGATTTACATGTATTTCGTCAGTAGTTATTGCAATAAACAGTGAAAGAGCACATGCTAATCTATATATTTGTGATGAATTTTATTTCAAAAAAAGTGATATTAAGACAAAAGAAAATTTAAAGAAAATATTGTCTTTAGTGCTTTATATTATGTTATGAACGCCGCTGATAATATCTAAACAACATGCTAGGCACTTATTTGAAGGAAATATGGTTCTTTCCATAATAATCTTTAATTTTTTGAAAAATATAGGAATATAGGAAAAAAGCTCAAAATATAGTCTATTATAGGACTAACTTGAAAAATATAGGAAATATAGGACGACTACGATGCCAGCGGATTACAAAAATCGCACATGAGTTGCCATTGGCGCGTTGCTTTAAATGAAAAAGATTTTTCTAGAGAATGTAGTAGTTGAATGTTCTTTTATTTTGTCTTTTCATAAAATAACTCTGATTCTTCAACCGAAGTAAATAGTCCCATGCAGATCTCTAAACTTGCTCTATAACAAAATCGAAGCTAACTAACTTTTTCATGTAAATAAAAGCAATAGTATTGGAATTAAATTATTCAAGAAATAAATTTCTACAAACCTTTTTAACACCATCATCACCGATCCAGACATAAATTATATCTGTACCTATAATATGAACACATTTTTCAACGTTTCTAATTAATTGTCTATCTGCTAGAATATCAATATTATTATCTTCTTGATTATTATCTAAAGATGTTGTACGATAAACATCATAAAGTATTAAATGTCCAGATTTAAAACAAATTAAAAAAACATATTCGTTTTAATATTTTATTTGAATATTGTTCTTTCTTTTGATATTCATCATTAAGATCATTATTATCATCACATTCAATTTCTAAATTTTCATCCTTATCACTTATTATTGATTGTTCATCATTATTTATTAAATCATCATCATCATTATCTAATATAATTGGATTTATTGAAACAATAGTCAATATGATTTGTTCATGATTGATATATACAATGATAAACAACGTATTTTTAATGTTAATGTTGTTTGATCATATTCAATAGAATAACTATGTATACCATCAGTTGTATTTATTAATAAAATCATTTTGTTTTAGTTAATTGATACAAAAAAAGATTGTTTAGGTATATGGTTAAAATTTCAAAATTCAATTAAATAATCATATTTATTATTTACTTTAATTTGTTCATTTATTGTTGTTGTTTCAATTGATTCATCATATTGTGTACTATTTGTTATTAGTGATGTACATGAGAGATTTAAATTTTCATATTGATGTGTTGTTGTTATTAATATAGATTTATTTGTTTTATCTAATTGTAAAAAACAAAAAATAATATAATTTTCTATTGTTAATTGTTAAGTAAGATTTTTTTAATGATATTATTGTTTTTATATGTATAACATTTGTTGTATCAACTGAACGTATTATCCAATCAGAATTTATAAATAATAATGTATGTTCATTTAATATTAATTCGTTAGATTTAATTAATCAGGGGTGTTGTTGTTGATTTGAGAATATTTTCTTTCCAAATTGAATTGAACATGTTGTATGTAATGGAACATTTTCAGTAAAATCACCTTTTTTATAAATGGACAATGAGAAGAATGACGTCCATGTTCTGTTCAAGGAGAATCAGATGGTTCCCAACAAACAAGTGTTACAGTACAAGCAAAACATAATGCACGATCATCATTATCTTTTAATGGTGAATAATAAAAACCAGCTTTAGCCATACTTTCGTATTTTGAAATAGAAACAAAAACTTCATTGATTTAAAATTCTATAATAATCAAGCAAATTATTTATGTTCAATAGTAGGAATTAATATGGTTTTTTTCTTTCAGATTTCTAGAATGAATACACAAAACTTACAAACACATTTATAATTATCGAAGTATGGTCAACTCTTGCTCAAACTTAAATGCTGATTAGATATAAATAGGCATATAATATAACGTGTTTGAGTAGCTCAGATTTAGTCTGAGTTTTTGCTTCGAAAGAAATAATCTTATGTGTTACTTTTACTCAAATTTCTTTTATGACTGTTTCGGCACATAGATGACAGACCGAGCCCAAACAGTTCTACATCAATATAAAGTTCTGTTTTTTACGTTTTTTTTTTGTAAAATTGAAAATATGTGTTCCTAAAAATTTTTTTCTAATATTATATGTTAAGCAATGAATTTTGTTGAATTACAATGAAACTAATATAAATGTGAATGTGAAAACTTTTCTTGAGATTGATAGTAACAATCTTACAGTTCTATTTTCTTTGAGAGTCGAAAAAAAACACAAAAAAAAATTCAAAGATTCATCTTTCTGTACCTGTTTGCATAGATTAGTAGTTTAAATAAATTGATCGGTTCAGAATAACGATCGTATACATAAACTTTCCAAAAATTGGTCGTGGACAGGATTGAAACTGAAACACTTCTGTTAGTCATATAAAAATATGTATCTCAAACTTTATACTAACATCTCTATTGCTAAGCTTGAAAACTGGACACCAAAATAGTCTTGACTTAAAACAAGGCTCATGCCCTTCATGAGTCAATCATGACTCGAAAATCTCAGTCGATTGATTAATATACGATTCCATTCTTAGAAAACTATCAGTTATTGATTGATAAATAGGAAATCGTGCTTCTTACTGACATAACAAAGGTGACTTCGACAATGTTTACATCTCCTTTCAATTGCTAAAAATTCTAAGAAACTCTCTTTGGAGGCATAATTTCATGCGAGCAATAATCATGAATTCGTAATAGAAGTTCGTAAACAATATTGTAATTTCAAAATTAAATATTGACTTCTCTTACACATGTAAAATTGTCAAAAATTTTCCTTGATTTTTATACAAAATCTCAAATAAAATTTAACATACTAGTGAAAGCCATCGACAAGCTGCATGTGGTCAAATTGTAAATGTTCTATATCGTGTTGCTTCACTAAACATTAAGCGTTCACGTGTAGTTCATCCACCTGTATTCAAAAAAAACTAATCGTCAATGTTATTGTTGATGATGACGATGTTTCTAATGTTGAACCAATTTGTTCATCTGTATTTGTTGTTAATGATTTTTTATGATGATAATATCTTGTTAAATAATCAAGTAAAAGACCAACAACAACAATACCAGGTAATGATGAATGTGTATTTTCAATTTGTTGCATTTGTTGTTTATATAAACGTAATATATCAAAACAAATTTTAATTGCATTAAGACAATCATATGAAAATTGTATTAAATTTCATAATGATGATGATATATGCTCATGAAATTCTTCAATATAATTTGATGTTGCTAAATCTAATGTTGATAATAATTGTAATAATAATTGTGCATTACCATATGTTAGTTCAATAAAAACATGACAATTTTCATCATTTATTGATTCAATTATTGAATCAAGAAAATAAATACCTTGATATAATTGTCTCACATAAATATGTGTTGATATTAACAAAATAAATTTATCATGACATGGTATTATTTCATAATATTCATTTATATTATTTAATGGTAATGTACGATGATATAATATTGATAATTTATCAGCACTACGAACATTGATTTCTTGTTTATCATTAAGATAAATTAATGAATTTAATGATGGATTATAAACTATTGAACGTAGATGTTTATCAATTATTGTTGTTAATGATAAATTTTCATCTGTTTTAGAATTTGTCGCCATAGAATACAATAGATAAAAAGGATAGTTCAAATTAAACTAACCATAAATCTACAAATAAATAGAATGAACTAGAAGCTCCTGCGAAGCAAGGGAGAAAAGCGAGACTCATGGAGTCTGTACTTTCACTGTACTCCTCTGTACTTCCACCGTACTCCGGGAGCCTCGCCTTTTCTCCCCTGGTTGAACTTTAATATTATAGGAAAAGTTGATTTAATTTACATAAGAAAAAAGTTTCTGAATGTAAAATATAATATAGATATGACTGACATATACATATATATACATAATGAACGGATGTATACGACGTACATATATATATATATATATGTATACTTTTTTTTCGTTCTGTGACTAATCATATGAAAGCTCTTGATGAAGAAGAAGAAAACTTGTAAAATATAATATAGATTTTATACTGGAGTTTTCTATAAAAGAAACAAAATTATTTCTTCATTGTGTAATGATGATTCATTGAATTGAAAGTTGTTATCCAATTATATATGATTTATTGTAACCATCTGACTAGATAAATAAATGAAAAATTTATTTCTTATTGATATTTAATTTAAATAAATTCTAGGTAGTTTATTGGAATAAGATGTTGGTAATGGACGACATCTAGCAATAGTATTTCATATGGAGATGGTTTAGAAATTACGTAATCAGTGTTTTGGCTGTTTTGAACCTCCTTCTTCTCTCTTATGATCACAAGTGGTAATCTCACGACCTCCTCCTGCCTGACCACACGATCTCGAGCCAAGCCCTCGCATCTTCAAGCAATATTCCCTAATCTAAGAATATCGAGGCTTTTGAGGTTTTTTTTGATGATTTTCGTCATCTTCTGCTTGAAAAATATGCTTTTTTCATAGAAAATTTGAGAATGTTTTTCAGTTTTTCTCAGTTAACACTTTTTCGAACGCGCATCCCAAATTTCTTGGTCCAGGCTCGTCCGATATATTTATATATATTTTTTGTTTGAAAGAGCATGTCAAGATGCAGAGTATGAAAGAGTTCTTTTTTTTAAAATACCCTAGAGAAAGTACTGAGTTCAGGGTACCCATGTACTGAGAAAGCTCTAGCAGGGTACCCAATATGGGTACTTTGAAAATTCTCAGTAATTTTACTGATGTATGTACTGTTTGGGGTACCCGTAAAAGTACATTCACTGAATAAGTACCTGCATGGATACACAAGTCTGTAACTTTACTGAGGAAATCTCGACAGGGTATCCTAAATTTTTCGCGTTCTGTGTGGCGACTATTCATTCACCGTTTTCTTTTTTACGTACAGCTCTATATAAACAACTCGATAAATCATAAGAAAATAATCAATTTTCATACTAGTTTTTTCTAAATTATTTCTTGACTATTTCTTAGTCGAGGAAATGCCGAGCTTGGTCGTAAATTAAGATCGGACTACCCTGAAGTGGTCTACGACCAACTCAAGTTGAGTCGGATCCCGACATTGTTCCTGCTAAGTTTTTGGAATTGAAAAAATTAAATTGAATAAAGTAAAAAAAAAATCTAGTAAATTATCTCAAGAAAAAGAAAAAATTTTAAAAAGCCAAAGATCAGGTTCGATCCTGAACATACTGAAAATTTGGTAACAGGGTACTTAGAAATACTATACAATGGTACCCAATTCAGTACTTGATCAGTACCTTTAGGTACCCAATTACTGTGCATTTTCCAGCAGGGTACTTGCCAAAGTACCACATAGGTACCTGTAAGTACCTGCAAGTACTTTGGTACCCAAAAGTTCCTGTGACATACTGGTACCAGGGTACTTTTTTGGGTACCCTTAACTCAGTATATTCTCTAGGGTAAGCTTTGTTTTTGTTATATATATAGATACTTATCAGAGGTGGGCGGGACATCGATTTTTGACGCTCCGCGGGACCCGCCTCGCCGATACCCGTGGGTAATTTTCCTGAGCATTTCCCGCCCCTATCGTGCTCCGCCAAGCCTCTAACATGCCCCGGCCGACTCATCGATTTTCTGACGGGCCCGCCCCGCACCTGTGAAACCCGAATAAAGTTTGTCTTCATCATTTAGTTTATTTTCAGTGATGTATTCTATGTAATTGATCAAGTTATTACAAAAAAATCTGAGACAAAGTTTATACGTGGATCTTTGAATGAGCCGCGGCCGACCCAAGCAGTATGATGTCATCGAATACCTCTTGTTCATATTCAGTTTTGAATGTGAACGAGAGGCATTCGATGGCATCATACTAACAAACGATTCATCAGATGATAAATCATTTACCTAGATCGTTGTTATTGATAAGAGAGACAATCGATTCCAAAGATTAATTTTAAATATCAAATGATTTTTTTGTTTGTTTTTTCGCTTGTGAATATAAACAGCAGTGTTCAGACTTCCGAAAAAGGAAATTTCGGAAGTTTTGGAAATTTCAAGCACTTGTGTTCTAAATTGTTTGCTATTTCCCAAAATTATATAATTTCCGAAATTTCTGAAATTTCCAAAATTCTATACGTAGCGAAATTTCGGAAATTATAGAAAATTCTAAAATTTCTAAACTTTCCAATATTTTTAAAATATTTTCATTTGCTTTGCTATGTAGTTATCGAGTTGATGGACGCTTCGGAAATTTCCGTAATTTCCTTTTTCGGAAATCTGAACATACCTCAATATAAATCAATAATCGAAGTTCAATATAAGAAACGATAAGGAAAGGAAGAAACAAAAGCTTGTAGCTAGTGATCAACCGAAACTAACGCGAAAGCGAAAGAACGAAAAGAAAAATTCTTACGACTATGCTGCAAGTAAGACGTAATTTTTCTTTCGTCCTGTACGAAATTACGGAATCACATATATCTTACTGTCATTGCTGCACACGGTATTTGTAATTTCGTACAGGAAGAAAAGAAAAATTGCGTCTTGCTTGCACCATAGTCGTAAGAATTTTTATTTTCGTTTTTTCCTTTCCAACGTAAAGAGTTTAGGCCCATCACTACATGTAGCTATTAATAGGATGAAAATAATGAACCAACCAAAATATACATCGTAATGCATGTCTAGAATAACGACATTTATCGATAAATTTTCACGGTCCTTCATCGTGCCCTGCAAAAATTCTTTACCCGCCCGAACCCCGCATATTTTTAAAATAGTCTTACCCGCCTCGCCCGCTCGCATCTTGAACAAAATCTGTACCTCCCCCAATCCCGAAGGACTAAAAAAAATATTCTCCCCGCCTCGCCATCGCTACGTGGCCCTGCGGATTGAAACCCGTGGATCGCCCATCTCTGATACTTATATAATTAGACACCTATTTTTTGAGAGTTTTTTGAGTCATTGAACTTGTGATTGCTTTTTTCTGCTACAAAAGTAAGCATTTAAAAAAAATGAGCTCTTTCATACCTCCTGCATCCTGACATGCTCTTTCAAACAAAAAAAAAATTTAATATATCGGACGAGCCTGAATCGAGAAATTTGGGTTGCCGAATGAGCTATTTTTGACTCTTGTTTGGCCCATATCTCTGCGAAACATCGTGGGATCGAGCTGAAAATTTTATCACAGCTCCTCCACTTCATCCCCAACCTATTCTGATAATTTCATGCGATTCGAACGAGCTAGAGCTGAGATCGATTTTTGAGGGGGGAGGCCTTAATATAGACGAAAGAAATTCAACATCGCTAAAAAATACTGATTTTTTTTCAAGTAAAGAAATCGATCTCCAAGGAAAAAAATTTTAATTCGGTAGTGTTATGAAGATTAAGATCTTTTCTGATCCTATAATTAACGATTTTTTATTATTGAAAACCGTGCAAAAGCTAACAGTTTTTTGAGAGTTGCTTGTTTTTGTCTTCATTAGAATTAAAGACTTTCAATTAATTGTTAGTGCATAATTTCGAAGAATATTATGGACTATGTAAAAATTTATGTTTAATAAGCAAATACTAGTAATTCATATGATCTTTAAAAACTATGAGTATTATTTAAGTTAATTCGAAACTCAAAAACTCAAAGTTCATGATTATGAAAATGGTCAAAATGGTCCGTTTTTGATTCATAACGCATTTTAACGGCTTCTTTACCATTATTCAATAAAAAATAGTGCATTTTAACAGACGAAATGGTCTAGCTACGGATAATAATGCATTTTAATGATCATTTCTCCATCATTTACTTCACAGGGTGGTGTAGTCAGGTCTATCAGATGTTCTGCACTTGGTACAGGATAGTTTTGGTTACTTTAATGACTATGCGATAGAAAAAGGAGATTAAGTGATATGATAAATCCTGATTTTTTTCCTTCATAACAGTATTGAATAGGCAATAGCGCCCGTCGAGCTATTGGTTTCGGACCTAATCAGATCCAAAAGTTTTGAACCCGATGAGCTCTAGCAGGCAAAGGCAGATTATATCCTATGGGTATTGGAGTAATACAAAGAGGAAGGAGTAACTGCATAAAAACTAATTGTGAAACAATTCATGTGTTTTTGACATATATTGTCCAAGAATCATCCCATGTTGCGAAAACCGGATCAGTTTTAGCGGTAAACCACAGTTTTAAATGATACCGCGTTTCTTTGCAATTTCATCGGTTAACCACGGTTTATCGCTATTTTTTCTGGTGAAGAGAATGCGAAGAGGGAAAATAGAACGGAAACAGAAACATGTATATATACATGTGCATAGCGATCTTTCGTTCATTTTGCTCGTTCCCATAATTAGATAAAATGGTAAAGTAATGAATAATACGTGTAGTACAACTTCATGTATTTTTACACGTTATTTTTTTTAATAATTATCTCATTTTTTAAACAATAATTTTTTAACATTTATTTCTTTTTTATAGTATTTTAATATTCAATTCTATTTTAGATAAGTTTTTTAATTTTATTTTAAGATTAATTTGTTTTAATTCAAGTTATAATTTTTTTTCAATTTCAGATTAAGTTTTGCACCCTAGTTTTCAGATTAATTTTTTATATTCAATGTTTAAGTTTTTATCAGTTTATTTTAAACTTATTTTTTTTACATTTGATTTTTTTAGATTATATTTTGAAACTTAAAAAGAATTTTTTTGAAATATTATTTTTGATTTTTTTTTACTATAATATTTTTGTGTACTCAAAAAGTGAGTACACTCTAGAATCGGTCAGTATGTCCGGCCGTCCGGCCGTTAACACGATAACTTTTGAAAGGAGAGTCCGATCGCGATGAAATTTTCTACACAGTTTAGTCTTAACAATATCTCGGTCGAGTTCGAAGATGAGAATGACTGGCCGAACCATTGCTGAGTTATTGCAAAAATAGTCCTTTTCCCCTATGAGAAGATAGACCCTTCTCTGTATTCATAAAAAACGTTTCCTATCACAGTCAGCTAAAACCCCAACTATTATACACCATTCGATAGAGAATTTCACGAGCTACAAAATGGTATATAAAACATAAAGAAACAAGAAAGCTAACTCGCCAATTGCAAAGATAATTAATCGGAATTCGGTTCTGTTTTTGTCCACGATCTATATGATCCACAATTAGAGCTCTATCTTCCCATCACAGAGATGATAGTTTGAGGTTTTCTAGAATGGAGAACTCGAATCTATGTTCCATTCGCCTCGAAATCCCATTGGTTGAGCAGTGACCAATAGAAATCAAGTTATAGGAAAAACGAGTTTCTTAGGGTAAATCAAGGTGAAGAGTTCAAATCTGAGCTGTATTTGCCTCCAAATCGTATTGGCTGAGCAATAACCAATAGAAATTAAGTGTTTACAGAAAGGGTTTGCCAGGACAATTTTGATGTCCACACATTCTAGGGTGACTCATCTGTCTCATTCACTTTTTGAAGTACACATAACTCTCGGATTTAAAACCGAGGTTTCCACATTTATTTTGTTTTTCTTTTTTATTATAAATTTTTCATTTTTTTTACTATGTACGATTTTAAAATTTGCTTATGTGTTTTTTTTTAAATAAATTCTTTTCAGTCAAAAATAAATGTTACAGTTAAAGAATAATTGGCGAAATCTAGGCTCGAACAGTACCGATAAACTGCGGTTTACTGGATGAAACCTGCCGTATACCGCGATTTACTGGATGAAATCGCTGGTTTACCACGGTTTTGAGAGCTGCTAACCGGACCGGTAAAACCGCGGTTAACCGCCGGTTTTTATCCGGTTTTCATCGCATGGGATCTATTTTTCTTTGAAACATTGTATAACCACTGAAGACATTTTATTGCTATTAAATACTATTTCAACTTCTTACGTGATACGGTTATACAGGGCATACATTAACTTTATTTTCCGATTGTTCTCCATCTATCCTATAGTGACGATCGGGTCTATTTTGTACCCAACTGTCTGTAATTCGACAAGGTATTGCGAAACTTTTGAAAGCTACATAAATCACTAGTAAAATTCTCCATTAGTCGATATCATACTAGAAGTCCAAAAGATCCCTACTTTTTGAAAGTAGTGAATTTTTTGTTTAGAAGAATTTTTTTAAAATTATTGATTTTCTAAGACCAATATTTTGTAAGACGGAAGGATGGAACCCAATATGCTTCTAATAATCAATGTCCGGGAGGAATATACAATTAAAAACTGATTGAATTATTTCTAAATGAACCAATTCTAACGTGGTCGCAAGCATTTCGTCTCTCGTCCGTTGTTCTTAGTTGTAATTGGTCAGTAGGTTGAGCAATTGTATTTTTTGCACATGATTCTCAAGGTTATATTAAATATTGGGATTTAACTAAAGATCAACATCAACCATTAGGACATTTTAAGATTGAAAAGTAAAAATTATTTTTAATAACTGTTCTTTGTTTTTTTTAATTTATTTTTTTAAAATTTTATAAAGTCTTAGCCACTTTGTTCTATTGACAAGTAATCAATATGAAACAGCCTTTGCACTTGTTATCAAACGGCAATCATCACAAATTGAACTTCATCAATTGAAACGAACCGTTGCAACACATTCAGACACTTTTATGGAAAATTTAAAAAGTATTCTTAAAGAGATTATGCAAATGAATAATCAATCATGTGTTTGTTATTTCTTGGTTATTTTATTTATGTACAAATAAAGAAAAGAAAATGGGTGATTTACATTACATATTTGATAATTGATCACACTGGAAAAAGCTCTTAGCGCAATCCTTTGCGGGATTAAAAATGTGAAACACGATGTAGCTGCTATAGCCGATGTTGTAAAACCTGTTGTTTTTTGTTATGCATATTGATGCACATTTGTTCATAATGGCTTATCTTACACTATAGACTTTCAACAAGCTAATACTCGATACATGCTTCGATCATATGTTAGTTATGCATCATCTCTAATATTTCCTCGAAGTCCTCTATCACAGTCTATAATGACCTCTGCCTCTTGTCTCTCGCGGTCTGTGATGGATCCGAACCCTGTCTGTCATGGTCTGTGACGGATCCAAAACCTTCCTGTCACGGTCTGTGATGAGTCCAACGCCCTCTCTGTCACGGTGTGTGACGGGTCCAAAACCTGCCTGTCATGGTCTGTGGTGGGTCCAGAGCCCTGTCTGTCACGGTCTGTGAGGGGGGGGGGAGGGTCCAAATTTCTATCCCTCAACACTTCAGCACTCCTTTCAGATCGTACAAACTAGAATAATGTCTCTAATTGAAGATCTCAGACTAACAGTGGCTGCGTGTAATCGCTCTGCACTAGCTATATTCATTGATTTCGCTACCGCGTTTGATCGTTTATGGTGGTCCGCATTGATCAATACACTTGAAAAATTGGAGATACTGTTAGGATTAAGAAAATGGATTTTCAACTGGCTGCAAGATCGTAAAATGAGTGTAAGTCATGGCAACGCCAAATCTAGGTTATTCTCTGTTAGAGTAGGAGCTCCTCAAGTAAGTGTGTTAGCTGCTCTTTTGTTTAGACTTCATATACATTTTCTACCTACTCAGTTCTTATAAATAACTTCTCATCTTTTTGCTGATGATCTTATAATGATTATTAAAGGAGGTTGGGAATGAAACTATCAACGAATATCAAATCCATAGAAAACCAAGCAAAAAATAGTATTAAAATCATTAGAAAAATTTTCGGAAGATCACATTCTTCCGGTAAACGTTTCTAAAACCAAAGCAATGATTGTACATAGTGCAGGAGACGTAAAGAAACCAGTTATCAAATATAAAGATATAAATATAGAATATGTACCATTTTTCAAGTGCTTAGGTGTTGAAATTGGAACTAAACTAGGTATGGGGAAAAATATTGAAAGTATATTAAAAAAAGTAAGAAGTTCATACTGCGCACTAAAGCAAATATTTCACACTATACCAAAAAACGAACTAAAAATCAAAAGACAACTATTCTGCGCTTTCTCTCTTCCTCACTTCTCTTGGTTATTCTCCACGTGGTTTTATTGTACAGCAAAACAACGTGAGAGAATAGAGCATGTATATATGACAGGAATACGTATTGTTTACTCCCTTTACGGGTACGCAGATTTCACCACCTTATAAGTAGAGAATTCTCATTAAGAGACTATGTACACAGATATTGGTTACGTTTTCACAAGCACTTAGATGAGGCTCCAGAAGCTGTGATATATAGACAAACATGGAATGCTTTCTGAATTGCTACATCGCCACAGAAAGAGTATTATCGTAGTTGTGGGTTTCATTAAAACAGTATCTTCGCAAATAGACTTAGCGAACGTGCTCATCATACATATTTAGATATTCTCAATTTTACAAATGTCCATAAATGTCAATATGGGCTTTTTAAGCGTACATCTTCTCTTTTGGAAACGTTTGTCTTAAAACTTTTTCCCTTCTTTCCCCCTTGAAAGACTGCCGAACATGTTACCATAATCATATAGAGATATATAAGCAAGCAATCTATGTAAAAGATAAAAAGTAAATTATTAACAATCTTATACAACATTAGCCTATCCGTTTCAATGAAGAAAAAAAACAACTTTTCTTGTGGGATCCTATATATCGTTTCTCCTACACCATTCTCGTAACTTATATTAAGAAACAAAAACTATACTGATCCGTACATACTGTGATGTAAAAAAAAGCGACATCCTTTGTGAACAAAACATGTTGTCCTCTTATTTTATATTTCAATAATATGTGCTCTCTTTTTTATTGTCATCGCACTCCCATGTACGCTGTTCTTTGTTAACCCTAGTGGAACAATAAAATTCAAATTAAAAAAAAAAACACTCCTTTCAGATCGTGTTTCGCAAAAGAAAAAAAAACATCTTTGATAGTACATAGAAAATAAAATCTAACCTCCATTTACGCACGTTTGATATTGAATTGAATTGAATTAATTCTTGTTAATAAAAGATTCTAAAAGAAAATATTATTTTCTTTTCAAATACATAATAGTATAGAAATAGGTATTTACTCGGAGTGCTGGATTATTCATTTGAGCTAATTGAGCATTAAGATTAGTGTTTTCATTATTTAAACCATCTAATTCATTTTGACATTCTTCTAATTTTGTTCATGTTTCTTCTGATAAACCGCCAATTGTAGTATTTTTATTAAGATTTAAATCATCTTGTTGTTGCCATTGAGATTGATTATCCATGTGAAGAAAACCGGCGGTTAACCGCGGTTTTACCGATCCGGTTACCGGCTCCTTGGCATAGGAAAACCGTGGTTAACCGCGGTAAACCGGTGGTTTTCACCGATAAACCGCGGTAAACGGGTGGTTTTTGCCGGTAAACCGCGGTTTACTGCTAAAACTGGTCCGGTTTTTGTGACATAGGTAATATTATCTTCCTCGATTGGATTTACTTGTGATACAGTATCCATATTACGTAATTCATCCATATCACCACTAAATAAACCTTCAAAATCCATTCATTGATCGATAAAATTTGAAGCTTGATGATGTTCCACAATATCTAAATAAAAAATTGAATTCTTGTTATTAAAAATTACCATTACGAAATAAATTTTGAAGGTGATATAAAATCTTCTACAGCCGAACATAGCGCATTAAACTTTTTCGGAACTGAACTCGAGTCATACTCTGAAAATTGTCAGTGAAATTTTTTTCATTCCGAATCTGATTGTCATTTCGAACATACGATATCCTTTGTTTTCAGCGACTAGCACAGCTTAACATTGGTCAAATAATCTTGAAGATGATCTTATAACGATAATCAAGTTATTACAGTCAATGTCCCTAATAAGAACACTAAAAAAATAACACTTCTTGTTTGATTTGGTGCATTGCCATTTTACACTCAAATCAAAATATTTTTATAATAAACAAATAGTTTTTGTTAATGTATCTATAGCTAATAATATATCTAAATTTTCATCTTGTAATGTTATTGTTAATGCATTTGTTATAGATATCAAATGTTTTATAAATAACAATATACAATAAAATTCATATGAAACAAGTTTTTCATAAATAACACGTGCTTCAAGTTTTGTGATTTTATCATTATCATTACATAATTCATCAAGTACATGAATAATTCCAGTAAATGATTCATAAATTGCAATAATGCTGTTATAATGTGAACTCCAACGAGTATCTGTTGACTTTTTCACTGATAAAACATCTTCATTCATTGACGTTGAATAGATATCACATAAAACTGAATAACGTTTTGTACTTCCAGTTATAAAAACATATGTTTTCACATAAATCAAAAAACGTTTTTACTTCTAAACTATTTTGTATAGAATGTTCTACAATTTTATTTGATCTATGTGCACAACATGGAACAAAAATAACTTCATGACCTATTGATTCACTAATTATTTTTTTTGCTCCTTTGTATTCTCCGGACATGTTGCTCGTCCAGTGTCATAGGACTGGCCTAAAATCACATGATTACATAAAGATAACAAACTCAACATTCAATTTAATGCGTTCAAAACTTATCTATTAACTTATTAATATCAAGACCAAGTTTAGCAAATACCTGCAGCATATTATCAGCTATATTTTTTCCGGTTTTACTTTTTATTTCGTGAATACTTAATAATCGTTCTTCAGCTTGATCATCTTCATTAACAAATTGAACGATGACTGATATCATATCTTTATGAGAAATATCTGGTGTACTATCAACCATTACAGACCAAAATAAACTTTTATTTAAACGATTGATAATTGAATCATGTACAGCTTTACCAATAATTGATATAAACTCGTTTTGAGCATCATTACTTAAATAAGTAACCTGAAGAAAAAGTAGATGTAGTTACATTAAGCTAAGCTGAATGATATCAATCAATTTTAAGATATCGTACTCGATAGCTTCTTGTAGATTTATCTTTATACCATTGATCAGTTGTATTATTATAACGTCGTAGTAATGAAACAATTTGATTGAAGTTGCCTGAAAAGAAAAATTTCGTATATTATTTGTCGTAGATTATTGGTCTTCGATGCATGAATATTATACCTTCGGATTCAACTTCAGAACGAAAACTTAATGATTGACGTGCTAAGAATTTTGTTGCATCAAAAAGACTTGAAATAATATAACGATTTAATTTTAATAATCCTTGTTGATGATGATTAACATAAATACGTTCTAGAAAAATTTAATAAAAAAAAATGTAACTTTCATTCTGATTTTGGAAGTAAAAAAGATTAACAAGTGTGATGTGAACATACCCTTATCAAGTTGAATATCAACATGTGACTCTTCTTTTTTAAACATTTGTAAACGTTGATGAGCAGAAATATGTACATTCGATTGAAAATGTTTAATCAATTTACCATCTTTCCCTATCATCTTAGTCCGTTGTTGCAATCCATTAGTTGTCCAAGCAGGATCAGCACAAAGTGCTCCTGGGCCATGCCCAAATAAACGACAGACGAAACAATAGATTCGATCTTTTAAAATACTATATTCAATCAATGGATAATCATCATACCATCTAGCTTGAAAACTTGTTGTTTTTCTCAAATCTACCTCTACGCTTATCTCACCATTTTCAACTTTTTTCGTTCTTTTTGATTTAGGATATGTTGAGAGACGTGGTTGATAAGATCCAAGTGCAATGAGATGCTTCAATTCATCACTACTAAATCGTGGTAAATTTGGATAAGCACCAGGATCTCTTTGTAAATATGTTGGTAATGAATTGGAAACAAGAGGACGATTATTAACACATTCAAGCAGATATGTTTCACAATATACTCTCAAATCACTAACAATTTTTAATACATCATTAGAAAATGAATATGTTTCGTGTGCACATGATTCTTTTGAATTATTTGTGGATTTAAACATTGTTAAAAGAATATCAATGTTTTCTTTAGCTTTTTTCAAAGATAAAAGATTACTAATTAATTTTTCACAACCAATAATATCTGTTGATGCAGCTGCGGAACGACCACATGCATTTTCTTTCTCACAAATACCATAATCATAATTTGATGTTTGAACCCTAATATCAATACGTTCATCATCACCTCCACTACAACAAATAGAAGACACTAGAAGACAACGTTCGTCCAAAACTGTTGAATTTGTTAAACTACGATGATTGTCTTACATAGATAACAGATTATTTTCAAGACTAACAAGTGGTGTTGTTGTTTCATTTACATTATCAATATTAATATATTGATTGACATTGACGATATTACCATCTAATATAACATTTTTTGTTGCTTCTTCATCCTGATTTATATTTGGATCTGATGATATTATTGATGTATTTTTAGGTTTTTTAATAACAAATGAATCTAATGTTGGTGTTCGTTTAGGTTTATTCATACTGTATTCTTATATATATAAATTTGATTATCTAAAACTGGTACACAATTATATATATCCTGTATTTGAAAATGAAAAGTGAGCCTTTCAGTTCATCAAGAGTAGTTTGACCTTACCCTGAAAAACAATGTGTAAAATAGTGTAGTTGCTTGAAAACACAATGAACTACAGCTGTGTTACATCGGTCGAAAATGAACAAATCATAATCTTTTTATGTACGTATATAAGAGAAAATTTATCATTCGGTCATTTGCGACCTTTATAACCTGATTAAGATTCACGATTAGTCGAGTTACGTCATTTGTCTTTAGATTTCAAATAATTATTTGATAATACAGTGTAATATTGAAATCTTATAAACAAAACTTCTAATACAAGTCTATTTTTACAAAAGTGGAGGGGTACACAACCCCCGTCCCCGCATCCCGTGAACGCTACATCCATGCGGATAGATTAGATTTTAATCTCTTTATATCTCTCCCCCTGGACTTGTGATGACTCTCTAATTGGTTGTGATGGATAGAGAATTCTTTTCTCTATCGAATAGAGATGTTTTCGAGAGGAGTTATCAGACAAAAAAATAGAGATTAGACCCCAAATAACAGACTTTTAAGCACATTCAGACGATAATCCCTGCTGACATGCGATACTGAACTTATGATAGCTCTCTAATCGGTTGTGATGGCTGGGAGATTCAATTCTCTATTGAGTAGTGCTGTTTTAGAGAGGATTATTGAGGAACAAGTAGGAACTTCATCGAAAAGTCGAGTTTTCGATGGACTGTTATCAGAATTTTGTACGATGCATGTTAAAGTTTTTGAAGGCTTTATTGATGTTTGATGGTGGTTTGGAAAGGTTTTGGAGCTCGATGAACGGTACTTTTGCTCAAAATGTCACATAGAGTAGAATATAATGCGGTTTATGTAAGTAAAGATCAGTACAAATGATTCTTTTTCATGATTATTTTCTAGAGTGATAGTTAATCAATTGATAGGTAGCTGAAGGTGTTAGCGTACGGCTATTGATTGATGTGACATTAGCTTTCATTTTTCTTATTTTTTTCTCCATTAATGTGTGTTACACTCCAGGACTTGCTAAATCATTTTTTACTTCTATTAAATTCGTATCTACTTTATGATCAATGAAAAATAGTACAGATGAGATATAGTGCACGCGTAGATTTGAATGATGTTTTCTTTGAGGCGAAACCAAAGCGGATAATGCTGAAGAGAGATATTAAATTCTCATGTACGGAGTGAAAAGTCATCTCAAATTTGTTTCTTGGTAGATCGTTCACTTTTGTTCGGCATGTGAATAACTGTACATGCTGTTGATTAATGAATATTTCCTTCTATTCTAAACTCTATCTGCTGCTGTTCTCCATTTTGTACACACTTCATCAACTTATCTCGTATTTCGCTCTTGTTTTCAATACTATCTGTTGCCTCCATGCATGTATAGTTCTCTAACAGCCGCTCGATCTCACTCTTCCTTTTCGGTCCCTCCTGCTCTTCATCTTTATGTTTCTTTGTATCTTCGCCTCTCTCCCAGCTCTCTTTTATTTCTCTGTTCCTCTGTCTTGCTCTTTGTCTTTGCTCCGTTCTCCCTTGCTCTATATCTACCTCTATCTAACTATCTATTCCCTCCTCATCTCATCTTATCTCTCTGCTTCCTTTTGTCTTCCTCTGTCTCTCGGTCTCTCTCTTCCTCTCCTCCTTTTCCCACCACTTCGTTTTCTCTTTTTGTATCTCCCTTTGCCATTTCTGGTTCCCTTTCTCTCACTCTTCATCATCATAATTCTCTTTCTACATCTCTTCTACTCTTGCTTACTATTACTCTGTTTGCTTTCTTCTCCCAAGTGAGCAAAAGACGGGGTAAATGACTAGTCTTTTTTCTAGTCATGTCGACCCGTCATGCTTAGTCTTTGTCTCAAATTCGACGGGCACATGACTAGTCCGGGATTTTTGGCCGTCATGAAGCCCGTCTAAATCACGTGATTGACGGGCAACATTATACGTGCCTAGTCTAGTCATTTTTTTAGAAAGACTCGTCCAGGACTAGTCTGAAGTCGGTTTATGGGAAACATTATTGTTTGAAATGCAGATTAGTCTTGGACGAGGACTTTTTGAGACAAAGACTAGTCAAGACGGGCGACAGCGACGCCCGTCCAAAATGAGTTTAAAATTGAAAAAGTAAGGACGTCAGGGACGGTACATAGGACAAGTTGCAGTCTTGTGTGTAGTGGACGAGTTCGGACTAGTCTAAATGGAAATATGTAAGGATGAAGATTAGATTCGAACATGCGTACAATGTATTACTTACCCATTGCTTAGACCATTGAGCCATATGATCAAGAAATTAGCTTCTACATAGTCATAATCATTCTAAGGTGCTATTTAATACAATTTTGCTTAAAGTTTTTTATGTTCACATTTAAGTAAAAATTATTTTTTACAGAATATGACATTATTTGGACAACATTAAAAAAATAATCCAAAAAGTTTGTATATTTTTTGGAAAAATATCTTTCGATTATCGTTAAGGAGAAATAATTAGTTGCGTTAAAAAAAATAAATTTTAAATGTAAAAATAAAAAGGCTATTTATATTCAAAAGAAACCAGATTTCTTCATATGATGGCTTAGTTTTAAATTAAAATTACCATATCTTCAACTAACAATTAAATTAACTTTACTTAATTTAAATATATTCTTAAATTTAAAATTATTAGAATTTATATTTAAAATAAGATAACATAAAATTATGACATTAAAATATTTAAATTATTCTTCAGTTTTTTTTAAGCATAGTACATCTAATAATATTAAAAAATATAAATTAATATTCCTCGCTACGAGATGAATATAGTTCATTATACTTACTCCTACTTTTTTGTTAGTTTTGATATACTCTTACATTTTCAACATATGAAAATACAAAATATAATAAGATATATGAAGACAGGAATGCACAGAGCATATTATCTATTCTTGACCTCGTTGTTGATTATAGCAGACTCTCTGATTGTCATTCTACCTAGAGAAATATTTATAATATCTTGGCGAGCGATATAGTTTTAATATGAAAAAATGTGTCTTATTAATTACCGTAACCATAATATAATAGATCAATTTTGATCCTCAATCCAGAAAGATTTGAATATAAGACAGGCAATAAAACGATTGTTATCCTACTATCTAGTTCATAGATTAAATGTATTTGATATTATCCATTGATTATTTTTAACAAACGATATAGATATTGAAAAGTTTTTCTACTTTCATTCTTACTTTCATTACTGATCAGTTTAAACGAATTAACAAGATATATTTGATTCAAAAAAAGTGGGTTGTTTAGAGTTTTCAGACTAGTCTGACTAGAACGGGTGACATACTCTTTGAAAAAGGACTAGTCATGACGAGCGCAGACGACGTTTCGGACTAGTCTTGACTCTATGAAATACGTTTCAGACTAGTCAAAGTCGTGTGATATCAACTGGTTTCTAATTGTCTAGTGGATGGACGAGAGTCAATTTGGTATCTTAGACTGTATAAATTGACGTCAGTCTGTCTCAGTGTCCTAGTCTACCATCAGGATGCCCGTCCGGTTTTGAATACTGTCGGGTTGGATGTTCGAATCTATCTTCATCCTCTTTTTCTTAGTCTTCGGACTAGTCTGGACGGGTTCAAAGGACGAAATGGACTAGACATGACTGGGTTCAAGGACTTTCTGGACTAGTCCAGACGTGTTTGAAGGACATTTCTCCAAAAGGTGACTAGTCATGACGGGTGTGCAAGACGTTTCAGACTAGACTTGACGGGCGTTGCGGACATTTTGGACTAGTTATGGACGCCGTCTTTCGTTATTTTTTGCTCACTTGGGCTGTCTTCTCTGCCTTCCATATATTCATATTACCTCCTCTCACTGTTGTTTTCTCTCGTTTTACTCTGCCTCTCTCCGATTTCCTGTTTTCGACACTAAATTTTCTCCTCACGGTATCTTGTAGTAAAGTGCTGTATGAAACAGTTTGAATAACCTCTAGCAACGAGCAGTACATAATTTTAAAATAGAATCATCGAGAGTATAAGTGATCGCAAACTAACGTACATTGCGATGTATAGGATATTAGATCTATCCACCTATCTAATTTCTTCTTCCTGTATGTAAGAACATCAATGGACACATGAAAAAGAACTAACATTGTGAAGATCAAAAAATCACTCAGAGCGATACTTTGGTGAGATGCACTTCCCAACGTAAATATACACAGTTGATAGATGGACTAATTTTCAGATAATCATCTTCATTTCGATTAATAATAAAGTCACATAGTGAAAAATACGCGAAAATAAGAAATCTACCACAAAAAGAATTATATAAAATTTTCTATTAGGCATATCACACATTGTTAATATTTAAACAAAAACCGTATGCAAATTTCACTGATGCCTCCTGTACCTTGTTCACTCTTCTTAATTTTTAATATGACTAATCGAATAATGAATACAAGCAGCAAACAACATTGTTGCCTTACTGAAGAATCGTTATTTTCATTGACGTATAATTTGTTTTGGATGAATATGCTATTAGCGTCGTGTACTCATGCTAAAAAATGGAAGATATTGAATCAACAAGTATTATTTCTTCATCAAGAACAAGTCATAACGAGTCCATTTTTATCCGATTATAACCTGAGTCTTTGTCGTTGCGATTGTTCGTCTTCATTGTCAAGCATTTTCTTTTGAATTTTTCTTAATCTATTAAAAAGACTTGTTAATTTTTATTAATTGAAATTTATTAATGAATTTCACTTGAAAAAAAATGGAAAAATCATACAAATTGGGAAAAAAAACAAAATAGAAGTTTAAAACCAGATTATAATCGATTAAAAAATGCGCAATTTCAATCGATTTTTAGCTGGATTAATGGTTGTTTCTATTCTCTGGATAAAATTCTTTTGACTCAATTTCATAAAAGAAAAAAAGAAAGGTACGAGCATGGAGTATAAACAAGAACAAAATTTTTCATAAGGTTAACAATCCATTCCACAGTCAATTCAGTTAATAGGCCCTGAGGACAGGGCAGGGCAACAAAAGTGCCCTGTGACAGTCTCAGAGACGTACGCATAAAACGTTGCCATTTTGTGTCGTAGTGATCTCGAGAATGGTAAGTCAAAAAATTTTTCTTCAAACGTTAGGTGAAAGTGTCGAGATCGAACTGAAAGCAGTTTTTTCTCAATCTTGTCTATGACATTCCTCTATTTACTTATAGCTAAGACAGCTGTGAATACAGCTGATTATAGATAATGAATCATGTAGATAATTAAATGATCAATCGATATCGTTCTTTAGAAATATGTTGATATGATTTGATATAGTTGTCCTAGTGATAAATTTCGCCATATCTGCCGTTCAATCACTTTTCTACTTCAATCAGCTAGTCGGCCGAAACGTAAATTTTAAAATTCATATGTGCAAACAAAAACGCCCATTTTAGTAAAACGTAAAGATCATTTAGAAAGAAAAAAGCGATTTTTGACAAATCGTAAAGTCGATTATTCATTTTTATGAAATATCGTTTTTTGTCGAAAATCTAGATTTCGTGCTTTGCACCGCTTTTCGTATTCGAGTTTCACGCAAATATCATCTAATTACGGCGTGAAGCACTGTATAGTAATTGTTCGCAGATTTTCTTTTTACTTTCTCAATCCTCTAATCAAATAGCTATTTTGTGTCGCGATAATCTAAAGATCTGAGAGTCGTACGATTTTCATGCAAATGTTATTCGAAAGCTCCATATTTATATAGGGTGGATGGAGTGTGAGTGTGGATGTGGGCACCTCTTTTCTTAACTTATGCTCACACTCACACCCAAATCGACAGATAATGATAGTTTTCGACAGTCGAAATCGGGTCGAATTCCGACTGTCGGAAGGCATCTGATCGGATAGCATCCAGCAGGGAGAATTTGATCTGGGCAGATTCAGCATTTCTGATAGGAAAATTTTTATAGTTCTTTATCATCGTGCAAAACTCCTTGATTTTTTTTCGTAGTACGAAAGGCGAAGCCTAGTTTGGATGGAACAGTCAGAATAAAATTGTGACAATAATGTATGAAAACAGAAGGTATATTCAGCAGCTATATATTTTACGTTTGCGGCAGATGATTTTCACACAAATAATGGCGCTACATCCTACAGTCGCAATTTCATAATAGTACATCCGATTTTTCTTGAAAAGCTATACAAATAAAAGATGTCGTTACATCAACTTCTTGATTTTAGTTCATTTTTACGATTATATTGTATCAAAAGAGTTCAAACATCATAATTAATCTCTGATAATGATATCCACTTCGTATGCTACAAACATGAGCTTTTCAAAATGAGTTTCATTTAAATGCATCATTGGATTTTTCATTGGACATTGATTTGATGACTCATGCAAATGCAGTCATAGATTATTGACTCATCAATGATCAACTCAACCACTAAATCATCTATTTGCTTTTGTCCATTTGAATCATTTGTTTCGATCATCACCAATTCATCAACATTACTTCGTAAAGATGAACATGTCGACAGTATGTTTAAATGGCTCAATTCATGCACAAATGAGTTATAAATAAGGTCACTCTTTTACTGTTCATTCTATTTTAAAATAATTTTTATTTAACTAAAGAATTAGAAATATTCAATCGAAAATTAAGTGATCAAATTCACATTAAACAAACTTATAATATATCTCAAGAACGACGTACAATCTTCCTTCTTTTCTTTCCAGTTTTAAATGATTTGATGAAAAAAAAAATTGCATGTGACAATTGAAGCGAATACGCAGTAAGATTATTTTATTCGTTTTTCTTCTTTCACTTGTGTTTTTCTTATCTAAAATCTTTTTGAAATTATCTTTCTTCTACTAGTAAAACGATCGATTCTCGATAGTAATATGAACGAATAGACGACAATGTCTCATTTATACAGGGTGTCCTAAAAGTTGTTCGTTCCATTTCACTATTGACTAGATTTCATTGACTATTTTTTTTTTTGGATAATAGATAAATGCACAGAGTTTTTATTTCTAAAGAGACATTTCAAAAGCATTATTGAAAGTTAAGACATTTAACCAAAATACTAAAATGTAGTCTGTTTTCCTTTTTTAGGAAAGCATTAGATTGCATTTCTTTTTTAATAACTTCGAGTCGTTGAGTAATTCAAATCTTTAAATTGTCCAATAGTGGAACGGTCTTTTTACAGAACTTTTTGGGAATGTGTCAACTCGTCACGTTTTTTCTTGTCTGGTTTTCGTAACGAATTGACAGTACGAAAGCCCTTGACAGAGCTTTCGTAACGACAGAATCAGGGCTTTCGTAACGACAGAATCAGGGCTTTCGTAACGACAGAATCAGGGCTTTCGTAACGACAGAATCAGGGCTTTCGTAACAAAAAATCAGGGGTTTCGTAACAAAGTTTACAGGATGATCGTAATTGGTGTTTTAATATGTACCATTACAGAGCTTTCGTAACGAAAAGCATGTAATTTCTGCAAACTCAGTTCAGCTATCACCCTTATCCTCATTACGAAATCCCTGTTGGTCCGTTGCGAAAGCTCTGCAACTGTTACGAACTCCTTGTATTAATCGTTACGATTGCCCTGCAAATTTCGTTACGACATCCCTGTATTTTTGGATATCCCTATTTTTGGTGTTACGAAAGGTCTGATTTTTGCTGTTTGTTCAACTCGTCACGTGACGAGTTGAGACGTTCTCAACTTTTTTCGGTATGCCTTTACAAAAATAAAATGAGTAGTATCATTTCAAAATTCAAGCAATTAGAATACAGAACATCCATGAGTATTTCCGGAAAGAGAAAACAGAGTAAATTTTTGTATTTCAGGTTAAATGTCTTAACTTTCAACAATGCTTTTGAAATTTGTCCTTAGAAATAAAAACTCTGTACATTTATCTATTATTCAGAAAAAAAAATTAGTCAATGAAGTCCACTGAATAGTAAAGTGGAACGAAAAAAACTTTTAGGAAGGGATTTTTAGGACACACTATACTGTTACCGTTGTCGAACATCTTGTAAGCAAGATCTTGGCTATATATTCGTAAGATCTTAGGCTCAGATCTGTAAGATCTTGCGTATAGATCTATAAGATCTTGGGTACACGTATGTAATATCTTTAGCTTGATATCTGATCTTTTATGATCACTTTTATTGATCTTTGCCTCAAGCAATTACATCCGTCATACTAATAATCAAGGCTTTCTAGATCTTCAGTTAAAATTCTTCTGTTTAATCTATATTCGATAATGAGAAATATATATCTGAACATTTAGTGCAAGAAATTTTATGGCTCACAGGAGCAATTTTTATAGGTTCAAAGTATGTCTATTTATTCCAATTTAAATAAAGAAAAACTACAGCGAAAAATTTGTTATTTTCTGCTCTTACTAATATTTGCGTCCAAGTCTTTTAAACCGATCAATTTAAGTATTTTTAATACTTGTTTTTGGACATCGTGCTTGTTATCTTTTGAGAGAATTTACGACATTTTTTACCAATTCTATATTACCATTTGATCGTGATTTTTATTTAATGACATCAAATGGTCATGATGACATTAAATCGATGTTTATGTATGTAAAAAATTTTAATCTGATAGTTTAAACAATAATTTCTAAAAGTCTAGAAATAAAAATAACTTCAGCATTTTTGTCTTATATAATGTTTTAGAAAATTCACTATATGAAGAAGGAAGTCAGAGAATCTATCTAAATTTGAGATTTAGTTAATATTAAAATCTAAAAGGTCTTTGATTTTATCGTTTTCCCAGAAAAAAAATTGGTTTTAAGAAATTTGAATTTTAAATTATCATGTATATTAACTTAACATCAATCATCCGCTTATTAAGCACCAACCTACCATGAATACAAACCAGATTAGTCTAAAAAAACTTTGTTCAAACCCTACAAATTTTCTATAAATGATTTCTTTTTCCCTCTTTATTTTTCATAACGTTAATTTTATTGGTTGGCAAGTACCTCCATTGTTGGTAATTTCTCACATATCTATGAAATTCACAAGTTTATATGATTGAGTTTTGAAAAGTATAAAAAATAATAAAAACTAGTATTTGTTTTTCATGATCTTGACATATGAAAATCTTTGAACAGATCTTGCCAAGATCTTAGCTACAGACTTATCTGATACAATCAATATATAGATAAACAAATTATCTTTTAAAGATCTTGATAAGATCTTGCTTATAAGATATTTGAGTAAGGTAGAGTTTAAAAAAAAAAGTCTAACATTCTTTCTTTTCTTTTTTATGTTATATCTTAGAAATGTATTTTATTTATTAAGAAAACCAATTCAGATAAATCTGTTACTTCTTTTGAATTATTTTAGTCTATGTTTTCAAATTATTGACAAATGTAAAGAACAAAATACTATGATCAACAAAGCAAATACATCATAATATAATTATCATTGAAATATGTAAAAATCGAATTCTCTTATTTAACATACACTAATTTCTTTAATGATAAAATAAGGGAATCATGTGCTAATTTAACGATAGCCGTTCGAACGAATTATTATCTGCTTATGTATGATTTTTCTTTTTTTTGTTGAATGCTTCATACTGCAAATCAATTGAAAAAAACAATGTCGAATAACGATAATGGTTTGTGAATTTTTAAAAGTAACATATTGTAATATTCTTTTTTTTTATCTAGTATCTGCTGTTGAATCACTTATTATTAATGATAAAAATAAATTTACTGAATTGAATAAAAAACTTGATCGAGAAATAACTTCTTACGGTTATTTAAAAGAAACGATTGAAATAATTTGATGATTTTGAAAAACAATTTGCTAATATACAAACATCAATTGTTGAACTCAAAGCTTGGTATAGTCATGTAAGTAAAAGACAAAAAAATAAGAAAATCATATTATTATAGAAATTACAATATTTAGATAATCATCGAAATTAATAACGCAAAAATAATGCTTGTTTTTTTATTTTTCTTGTTTGTCTTCTGGAAAAGAAAAAACTTATTTGTTTTTTTTCTTTATTCACCATTTAGAATTATGTCATGTTTATTTTGATTTGATTAAAATAAAAACTCAAACAAGATCCAGTGGTTTTAATAAAATGCGTCAATGTCATAGAGCATTTTCACGTTTTAATAAAGATCATAAGAAGTCGACGTGAAAATGTTTGTTTTATTTTGATGAAACAATGACAATAGTTTTTATCAATTTTAAGTATTACTCTTCATCCACGTGTTTTATTACCATGAGAAACCGATGTACAAGAAATTCAACAACAAATTAGTCATACAATTGACTTTTGACATATTTGTCAAAGTAGCACAAAATTTTAAACAATAAATAATAAAGAAAATCGACGATGATATACATGAAACATGTCATGTATTTGATAAATATGGTATTGATGCTGATGAATAGTTTGTATCTAACTAGAAGCTTTTTTTAAAAAAATAATTTCATTCATTTTTCTATTTCCATTTAGATGCAACTGCGAAGATTTTATATGTATTTTAACAAATAAACAACGCAAAAATATGATCGATATTTTTGTCAATAATAAAACGAACAAAATAATGTACATACTGTCTCATAATAAGTCCAATTGTTTTTCTATGTAATCTCTATAGTTCATACATTTCTCTTTTTTTCCTTTAATGTTCTATTTTAGCAATATCTATGATTCGACATATTTCTTTTTTTTTATTTTTGTTTTTTTTTCTTCAATCTCTTTATTTATTATTATTGTTTCAGTTCGTTTAAATGTAAACTTAGATATGAATGACAAAAAAAGAAAAATTCTTTTGTTTTTTGTTTTACATTCATTGATTTTATATGAATGAAGAATTAGTTAAATTATTTATTATCATTGTATTTAATTGTTCAATACATATCTCATGATGCTACAAGGAAAAAACATCGAAATATCATACATTTATTTTATTTTACATCCTTTCATATTTAGTTCAATTTCTTTTATTTATTCTATTGAGTGATTAATTGTAATACATCTTCATCATGATATAGCTACATAATAAACGATAAAATAATACATCATAATGTTGTTATATTTTCTATGTCATAGTGGAGGGAACGAATATTAAACTTCATAGTTATTTTAGTACTAAATAAATAGAATAGTTTATCAAAGTTTCACGAAGACAGTAGTAAATCATTATTTTATATTTTTCTCTCTTATTAATATTGGACAAAAGTTGCATATGTGTGAGTCATTTATTATTCTCTTTTATCATATGCTTGCTACGTATCATTATAATGGGCTCTCTCTTTCTCTCTATTGTTCTCTTTTAACATCATGAAGAAGGACAGCAAGAGAAAAAAGAAAAAAAGAAAAAATACATGCACAAGTCGATCGATCACTTTGTTCGTTCAGCACGAAACAAATATCATCACCAACTGTAATGCACATTATATCAAAGATATCAATACTAAATTTCTCTTATTGATATCACATGTGTGTATGTATCTTGTTCTGTTAGGTTAGATTATCTTTTCTTGTTAAATTATCTTCTCGTGTTGTAATATTAATTTTTTAAGCTCTGTTTAATTTGGTTTTTATCTCTCTGTTTTTTGTCTCATTTCTTTTTCTTTTCCTTCTCGTGTTACTTACACGTGTGTATAGAGAATAAATCGATATGTACATGTTTTGTTTTTCATCGATAATAATAGCTTCATTTTCTACAATGTCAAAGTTTTATTCAATAAAAAGAATAATAATAATAAACTAAAACATCGCTATATTCTTCAAAATTTGATTAAAATCATAACTTTTACATAGATACAATCAATTTCATATGTTGTAATAGAGAAAATAATTTATAAATGTCTTTGAAATACCGAAATAAAAGTGAAATTTATTTGTTTTTATCTGATTGTGTCTATTTGATACATAAAAAAAGGAGATAAGCCGATTCATTTGATTTGTTGTGATACGGGAATTGAAGAAATGAAAGAACAAAGCTAATCAATCTCATCATTAGATTCATCTAAGCAAATTTTCTTCTACTATGACTATTATTCGCAAGAAAGACAATATAGATCTTGTTTTCAATGTTTTCCAACTGACTTCTAAACCTGAATATTAGTCAACTGTATCACCATTGCTATGAATTTGTAAAAAACAGATGACGACTTTTTTATTTCATCTACTATAAAATGTATAGTTCAACCATTGTAGAGGATGAAAATTTATGCGTTATAATGACTTTTGTCTTTATTTGAAACATTCAAGTTTCTTTTATCATTTGCCTATTCATCATCATTCTCTTTCTGTCTTTTCTTTCTCTGTCAATTGTCTTGAATTGTGATGTAATTGAATAAAACTTGATGTGCATAGCATCGATAGATTTTCGATATGTTAATTTTCCGTCCTTTATTTTTATTCTTACTATTCACGTCTTGCTTTTTTATATTGATGGTTGATGCGTTCTAAACATCACATGTTAGATTGTTTACCAACATTACATACAAACATTACATTTAGGGCTGTTGTCTCACTCTTTCTCTCTTCCAGCAGTAATCATTAATACTACTTATAGCTGTTGGTCTAAGCTCAGACACAAGCCATTCAATGAGTAATCTAGCTTACCGAAACAATCTGCTCTCTCTTCCTCTCATTTTCAACGACGTATTATGATCAGGGTTGCCAAATCCAAATTTTGAAAACCAGGAGTGCGTCCCACAAAATCCAGGAGTTAACCAGGGAACTTATAATAAAAATTCAGAAGAAAAACCAGGAAGTTTTTAATCAAAGTTATGAATTGATTTGGCAGTTGTGTTTTGAAGAAAACTACAATGTCTGTTAACATAACCGTTCATTATTATCTGCTGCTAAGCTAGTAATGAAAAAACTTGTTACTAAGTGAAATGAAAAACAAAAATAATTATTATCATTAATCATAATCATATATATTTTTATTACTAATCATTTCACAATTCATACATATACAAATACAAATATACGTAGAAGATAAAGTTTACTTAAAAACTAAACTAATGTACATCAAAATAAATAAACATAAATGTAGAATAAAGTATCACCTAAACCTTACGTGGCACTTTTGCAATATGACTGTATTTTTCTGATGAGCGAATTTGTTTCAGTAGATCTGGATTATTGTAAAGATAATTATAAAATTGTGTATAGCCATAATGGTTATTCATTTTAATTTTTAGTTCTGCACCTATAAGTTCATTCTTCATGTTGTTTCGATGATTGTTCCATAAAAATTTCATATGACTGAAGATTGATTCACAAAAAGCATTTGACGCTGGTATTGAAAAAGCAAATTCAATTAATTTTCGTAAATTAGGTACATTTTCATCATAAAGAAGATAAGCCCATAATTGATCACATCTTATAAAATGATTTTTGTGTTCTTTATGAAATTTAACATCTTGTTCTTCATTATCTGTATCACAGTTATTTTGAACGTCGATGTCGCATACATTATCTAATGTTGTATCAATTTGTTTTGTTGAGACTAAATTTGATGAAATAAAATTCTGCACCTGTTTATAAATTCCACCAAATTTGTCCTTGATTCCAACATATTTTGATCGAATATAATTGAATTCGTTGTATAAACAATCTTTATCAATATTTGTGGTATTAATATATGTAGTACAATATTCAATACTTTTCCATTCAATTGTTTCAATATGTGTTTCACTAAAAATTGATATTGATTTGTAAAATAAAGAACGATCTTGGTAATAATTTTCAATATATTGGATAACTGTTTGAATGAATGATCGAAATGATTTTTTTAAATCATCAACTTCAGTTGGATGTTGAATTTTTTCTAATAAGTCCATCACTTTAGAACCAAAATAATCATCACGTAAACGATTATTTAATCTACGTAATAAATCTGTTATTATGGAGTATAAAGTAACACCGGTTGTATAATATCTTTGTAATTGTAAATTAGCTTCTTGTACTTCTGTTAATACATTCTTCAAAAAGTATAATGAACATTCAGCTATTGGAAAAGTCGAACACAAACATTCAAACACATATTTAAAAAAGTTAAGTTCTTACCTTTATTTGAAGTAAAAAATTCTAGTAACAGTTTTGGACATTGACCATGTGCAATATTCAAAAAATAGCTTTTAATCACTGGATAAACAATAATTAAACGTTGAATTGATTGTAAAAGACTAAGCCAACGTAAACGAATATGTTGAAGAATAACCTAAGTGTATGCTCCAATGTGAAATAAACTTGTTTAACATCTCGAGATAAATAGCTGATTCAAAACATTTGAAATATAATTAATTACCTTCTGTTCTTGTTCAATAAAATCAAAATAATTTGATAATTCTTCTAAACGAACTGATGACCTGGAGAAATGAGCATAAATTTTCAACATAGCACTTTCAATATCAAATAAAAGATGATCATTTCCATGTTTAACTGAATTGTGACAAATGTGGCAATAACAATTACCTAAATGCGAAACAATAGACGAGTCATTTAATAAATTTTAATATTATCATATTCTTTACCTTGTATTAAACCAGATACTAACTGATTAAATAAGACAAATACACTATGATGTTGTCCAATGTTCACGTTCGTATTATCTGATCCAATTTAACTAAGTTGTTCTAATTTAAGTTCATTGGATTCTAACACATATTTAATATTAAAAAATAATTTATCAGCTGTTTCATGTTGTTGTTGGATAAACGCAATAATTCCATGATTTATTCCAAATGTAGAAAAATATTGTGCAACAATAGGTAACATTTTTGCATTTCCTTTAGTTGATGCATCATAAGAAATGGAAAAATACGAAACATTTTTAAGATCTTGAATAATTGTCTTTGTAAATACTGGTGCTAATACATTACAAGCTATTTCACGTGCCTAAATGTGAAATAAATCACACAAATTAAAAAATTTAACATGATTATTATTCTTTACTTTGGTTTTATCATATGTTATATTTTTTGCTATAGAAGAATCTGGAAAACACTTTTTCATCATATTGATGGTGCACGATTGAGACAAATAACTATGTGAATGCTTCACGCCGTGAAATACTAATGCTCCTTCGGCAGCAGACAAGCGATTAAGTTCATTTGTAGTTGTACTAAAGGATGCATCTATTGTTTTTGCTATAAAGAGAAAAAATAACAATAAGAATAATCATATTATCAAGAATAATAGAAAAAAACATTACATTTATTAGCTTCAGTTGATTTTACACAATCTTGGTGCTTTTTTGTTTTCATATGAGTGTTAATATCAGTTATACCACTATTTTGGATCGAGAATTGTACATTACAAATGCAACATAATGCTTTTGTTCGATCATTTTTGCATTCTTTTAAAAACGACGAATATTTTGGATTCGATAACCATTCTTTTTTAAACTTTGATATGTAACGTTTGGTTACGTTGATAGATGATGATGTAGTTGTAAATTTAGAATTATTTTTACGTGAAGCAGAATCAGTATTTTTCACTGGTTCTGATGAAGGTGAAGATTCTGGTAAATGATCTTCTTTCAATGCATTTGATACAACAATAATTTCATCTTCTTGTTCTTGTGTGGAAGACATTTCATAATCCACAAAAGATTTTTTACTTACAATATTAAAATTTTAGTAGCTAACTGTATGACGCGATGGATAAATGGATAATTTACGATTTTTTATTAGAAAAATAATGAATGTTTACACAAAAGAGAGATAAAGGAAAGGAATGAACAAGGAAACGGTCGAGAATCGTCTTTTTTCTACATAACAAGAACAATTAAAACAATGATTTCTCCTATTCAAGGAAGAAAATACGTCCGTAAGAATAAGTAGATTAGTCGAATCAGAACAAATAGGAACAGCTGACCAGAAAAGAAAAGAAAAGGAAAAAAGACAAGAAGTTATCGTTCTATTCTATTCTTTTCTGTTCAACTCTCTATCAAATAGTGTGATATTTCCTTTCTTCTTCTATTTTCCTATCTAAGTGATTTAAAAGATTTAATGAATATGTAAATAATGCTCAAATTGAAAAATTTGTAAAAAGCCAGGAGAAACCAGGAGAATGTTTTAAAAACCAGCCCCTGAAACCAGGACATTTTTTTACCAGGAGAATAGTCTAAAAACCAGAAGTCTCCTGGGTAAATCAGAAGATTTGACAGCCCTGATTATGATCAACAAGAGTTACATCTATTTCACATGAATCCAACAGCTTTCTACTGTATAAATAAAAATTGTGTAGCTTTTCATATTCTCTATCTCAAATATGTTATTTATAGAGAAGTGATGAAGACAATAGAAAAAAAGATATCTAGTCATCACAATTCAAAAAGACGATGTCTCATTCCTCTCATGTAGAAGCAGCTCTTCTAAAACTTTCCCATAGAATAAAAGAATTCTTCAATGCGTAACAGCCAGTGTCTTCATGAAAGACATGTAAACGGTCGTATATCAATACAGTGGTATTTACTGCTTATTTCCTTTTTCTGGCCGTCGGCTTAAGCAAAATAAGTTTAATGCAATGTTTATATGGTGTTCTATCTGTTTTTCTTTTCTATTCCCGTTTTTGTTTTTTTTATTTCTTTTTTATTCTTTTCCATTCTCTCTCTTGCGCTATGTGCTTTGTACATTATTAAAAAAATCCTGATTGGTTATGAAATTTTATTGAAAACTAATAAATGCTACAAAAAAATGAAAAAAAAGAAGAATTGAAGAAAAATGGATATATAAGAAAGTTAAATAAATAGAATGAAGTAAAAAAAAGCTAACTAAAAGTAAGAATAAAGATAATAGCTACACTAAGCGGGAATAAAGTTCTTGAAATTTTCTTGGTTAATGAGGTAAAGCCAGAGTGAGTTCGTGCTATTTAGGAAGAAAAAGTATATTTATTCGCTTTGTAGTAAAAGTTTTATGGATGTTTAACTTACTCATTTAATGATAAAGGTACCATTCAAATATGTTCCTGGCGTAGACAAAAATTATCCAAATAACCGTTTGATTCTGTTTCACATAGCAAACAAATACTACCAAAGAAAATTGTATTCATCTCTGTTACTGAATCTCATGCCAAGCCTCGACATTAATATCATTAATCATGTTCATCTAGAAGGTAAATGGAACCAAGCCAGACGTCATACCATTATTGCTTCACTTTTAACGTATAAGTATAAATTAAATAGCGAAAGCAAACAAACTATGGCAATTAAATAATGCACACGAAGGATTGATTCTTCTATTTCCATCATGTCCATACAAAGCTACAGCTTTAGTAACTCCATCGAAGCATCATTCTTAGCAGCTTCTACCTACGGAACTACTTCTCACCTATTCCGTTCAATATCCCATCCTCATCGAACTATACCATTCATTCTTTCACACTGCATAACAACTGAACTTGATCATCTATACTTCCATTTATCTATATCAGTATTTCTATAAGGAAAAGACATCTTCATGTTTTTATCCACAATTACCTATCAAACGTATTTACCACCTGAAAGCTTCATTCGACTATCCCATCTCTTTTCTAGAGAAGCCATCTCTCGAAAACTTTCATCAAAACTCAAACAATAAGTAATTATTACTAACAAACACTCTATTTATCTCATTGATTCCCATCCAAGTGAGGCAATAATATTCAATTTATCACCAAACATAATATGACAAATGAACATATTTCATTAAGATTCTATTCATCTTTTTAATTCGTTTCGAAATATTATAATTGCATTGAAGCTAAGAGTAAACATCATATGACAAATCAATACAATTCATAAATATTCTATTCAACTATTTGACTCGTTTCGAAGTGTTACAATGGCGTTGTATCTATGAGTAAACATCATAGGACAAATCAATGCTATTCAGGAACACTTTATTCGTCTCTTTCATTCGCATTGAAGTGGTAAAATGATATTGAAACTATCAGTAAACATCATATGACAAATGAAAACTATGCAGCAACATTCTGTTCATATTTTTCATTTGCATCCAACTGGTAGAATGATATGGAAAGTACGAGTAAATATTATATAACACATGACTACTATTCACCAACATTCTGTTCATCTCTTTGATAAGCTTCAAAATGTTAGAATCATGTTCAAACTACGAGTAAA
>CAJNOP010001185.1:5362-20306 GCA_905250075.1 Rotaria sp. Silwood1
CTAATCAACATGATATTGTATAGAAAATCTATTTTCCATGCTGTCAAAATCTATAAAACTGAAAGCATCTCTAACAACTTGACCAAACGTTAGATTGAGATTTTCAACTGATCATATTTTCTAATTGTTCATGTAATAAAAATTAACATAAATAAAAAATAGAATTATTTTTATTTTAAAAAGTAATCATGACTTACTATTCTATCCGATGAAAACACTTTGTAGAACGAAATTATCAGTAATACGTTTTCACATATTTACTGCAATGTCACCTGACCTTCCCAAATGTTCGATACATAAAAAAAAAATATAAATGTATTAACTCTTGTCTGATACACAATTCAAAAACCTAATAAAATCTGAATTTAGAGAACCTAAGATGATCAATTAAAATATAACAAAAGAAACAAACTAAAAGATATTTGTCTTGAATTTGATCATCTTGATTATTGAATTTTTAATGGTGAGAAATGAATTGTCTTAATGTGCGCTCAAAGTAAAAAATACGATTGTTATCCATACTGGATGGGAGATATTCATTTGTACTTGTAATAATTGTGTTGAGATATTACTTTCTGTAATCGATTACTTTTAAACGAAATAAAATCATAAAGTATTGATAATTTACGGATTTTTGTAAATGTTTGTCGGTTTTTTTTTCTCAGTTCGAGACTAATAAAGTTCTAGAAGAAACTCAGTCTAGCGTCAACTTAACCTGTTCAATAAATTTTAGCAGGTTATGAAAACTCAGTGCCTAAAAAACAACATAATAGTGTAAAAAGAACTGAATATGAACAATTCTCCTATGGCCACATTCGTATGTCAAAACTTTGAATACTTTTTAAAACAACTATTTTAATCCATGGTCACTATGAATAGATAATATTTTTAATTTGTTAGTGAGATTGATAAATTGAGCCGAACATATTCAATCTTCTCGGTTTACAGTACAAAAAATTTCATGGTAAGATTATAGACACTGGGTTTTTATTCGATATTACTGTTAACTTTATTTAATATTTAACATGAAGTCATTCTATAACATATCTATCATACCACTCATTTTCGTATCAATCTGTGACACGATTCCCACCAGCACACTTTATTTTTACGCGTCCGAACTATCAAATAGTAGAACTAATTAAGATTCACTTTACATTCTCTCGTCTTCTTCTAAACTCACTCAAGATATCAGAATTAATATTAAGATTAATTGATGCAGTAGTTTATTTTCTTTTGATAACTATTGATGCAAAAAAAATAAAAGATAAGGAATTGATTAAAAACGATATAATATGATAAAAAAAAATGTAAGAATCCAAAAGAACAACATGTAACAAGGAGTAGCACTGATTGTATTTGTTACTACGATCAAATTTACCAATAGAAAAAAAAAATGCTTATTCGAAGTCATCAGTGTCAAAATGAGGATCAAGCAAGGGGGAAAAAGCTGATTCTATGGTGATAGAATCATCGGAATCACTCGGAATCAATAGAACCACTCAGAATCACACAGAATCAATAGAATCATTCAGAATCACCCAGAATCAATAGAATCACTCAGAATCACTCAGAATCACTCAGAATCACCTGGAATCACTTGGAATCACATAAAATAAAACACCTAAAAAATGGATGCCTATGCTTCTTATCAAGCTGGATCGAGCACATTTCATCACGTAGCAGCAGTTAATAAGATTTTTGCCGTTTTTTTACCAAGTAGTAGAATTAATTTCATCATTTTACAACAAAGAAGCAAATTTTCTTAAGCCAGTGTATATTTTCTTCAGAAGCATACACGTGTGTAAGTTCAAATCGAGGCTTTTTGCAACTTCTCCTTGGTTCTAGCAATGGCGAGTGAGAAGGGGAGGAGAAAGTCAAAGATTATTTGGTAGGTTTCTATAGTAACGAGAAAAGTGGTGTAAACTTTAACGATGGTTATGTCATTCTGAAACTCTGTACACTCTAACTACGTAGTCTAGATATGACAGGTTTTGTTATTTAATGCAGAGAAAAAGTGTTCTTGTAGGTATCATTCAGTAGGTCGATGCTATTATTCATCTAATAGAGTGAGAATAGGATGAGCACGTAAAATTGCGAAATAATTGAATTCCAAGTTTAGAAAAAACTCAACATTATATCTCACAATTTGTCAAAAGATATAATAGTGTACCAGATTCTCCATGAATGATCAAATCAATGTATATATCAAACTAATATGGTAGTTGAAAAGATGATTGAAAGAATAAAATGATATGTGCGCTTCATACAACATGTGTCGTGCATATTATCATTAGAACAAAATAATCGAGGGATTGACGATGTACTGTATCTCACATTAGAATACGCTTTTTCAGTTTAACAATATTAAATGAATTGAATAATTTGCTCGAATAATAATAATAAATGAACACATTTTCGAAATGTTTAAATGTAAGAGCACACGTATCAGCTATAAAAAGTTGTAATCGTTTTGGATGATTAATTTGTTAAATTATTTGAAGCCCTTTTACATTTTGTCTCAAGTATATGTTAGAGGGGAGATTAAAATCTAGAGCAATTTAAAAGTCCCCTAGAGAAGTTTCAGGGAAATTTAAAATTGCTCTGAATTTTAATTTTCCCTGCAACATATAGAACAAACAGAGTTTCTGAGTGCCCCATTTTCACCTCTTAAGGCACAAAGTGACAAGTTTTCTGACAGTTTGTATCATATCAACGAGATTATCTAATCATTTTCTAGCACATAATGAGTTTCCCAAGTAGTTTTCAACTGATTGGGCCCAGAACGATTCTTAATCTTTTCAAAGTCATTGAAGTGAATCTGATTCTCCAAGTCAGAACACCTAGAAAACTTGCCTGGCTACTTGAAGCAGCGACACCAATCTGATTGACACGTTAGAAACTGCTCTAAAATAGGGGTGACCCTTTATTTTTACTTTCCTTTATACTAAGGGACAAAGATCAATGATTTCTTTATCTGTATTATCTAAAGATAAAGGATTCATTTATCTTTATTTAGTAAAGTAAGACTAAATGACCGCTCCTATTCTATAGCCAATGAAGATATCAATATTCTTCGATGCAGTTTGTGCAAAAACTCTTACAATTGAAAATTTCTATCACCATTGATAATGAGAAAAAAGAGAAAGTTTTTGATGTATCGCGATTTCTCTTGTTCCACACTTTCCGTAAATTGATTTTTTCGACATCTTTATTTCGAATAAAAATTAGCCAAAATGAAACAGATCAATACACTCTGTTTACAGTGAAAATTTAATTTTGGTTTGTCATTCCTTGGAAACATGAGGTTGTAGTGAATTTTATAACCTAGCAATTGTAGAGTGAAACGGATTCTACTTATCGTTTCCCAGAACTCAATAATCACAATACTATCGGATTCTTTTGGATTCATAAAAGCGTACATTTTAATAGCATCTCAAAGGACTCAATTGGTGTCAGACAAATTGCAAATAGGCAGTAAGAAATAGGGAAATGTAGAGAGTCGACAACTTCTATTTCTAAAAGCATCTATGATAGGCATGAAGTGTTCTCCTCTACAGCTAAAATGAAGAATTGATGGGAAGGTAACGATTCGTAACGGTTGGTTACGAAAGCCCAGTAAGAAGCAGGGCTTTCGTAACAATGTAAAATGCATAAATCATAAAAAGCAGGGCTTTCGTATCGATTTTCGACAGGGCTTTCGTATCGTTTTAGACAGGGCTTTCGTATCATTTTTTAAAGAGCTTTCCTATCAAGTTTACAGGGCCTTCGTAACAATTTTGACAGGGTCTTCGTATCGGTCTTACAGGATCTTCGTACCGTTCTTACAGGGCTATCGTAACGTAAAAGGATTTGGTATGATCTTTAGTCAGATGTTGCTGACAGGATTTCATATTGAAATTAGTGATCTACCAAACTTATAACATAAATAGTTCAAAAGTAGAAAGTGAGAACCAGCATATAAGTATAGACAAATTTTTATCTTCTTGTAAATCTCTTTCTTAGTAACAACAAAAAGTAACAAAAACCAGGCAATACATAAAGAGAGAAGAGTGAACGAGAACAATATCCAGATAATAGAATTAAGAATACACATAATTGATTTCTTCGATTTTAAGTCAACAACTTTCACAAAAAAAGGCGTACACAATTCTGGAAAAACATAGAGAACTAGAAATAACAACGACATCTATGAATGTATACAAATAATTCATTCACAGTATAGTACCATGTATTTGGGCCATTTAAGTATATAAAACTTGTTACGAATGGATTCCACTTAATGACTTAAGCTATATTTGTAAGCATGGGTATTCGTAACGAATGCCCTGTTCTGTTTAGTGCCAGTCTTTCATTTTAGTTATGAATGCAATAAGAACTTGATTACGAAAGCCCTGTCAAAAACGATACGAAAGCCCTGTATAAGTTGGATACAAAAGCCCTGTCAAAATTTGATACGAAAGCCTTGTCAGAATTTGTTACGAAAGCCCTGTAGTAAAAACGATGACAGGGCTTTCGTATTACGAAAGCCCTGTAAATTTCTCGTTACGAATCGTTACACCCCCGAATTGATGCCTTTTTTAATTTAACTGGTTAGAATTTCTGCTCAGCTATCACCTGTCAGGTTCGATTTCAACGAAAAGACTATATTTTGTTTCATTTCATTGACATTCAATGGCTTAATGTTACTTAGTCGCGCTCGTAAGTCATAAGATCGGGTTCTCAGAGTGATGCACTAGCCCGAAGCCAATGCAACATCATCCTTATATATTCATGTCTTTGTGTTTTGGTATTCTGTGTGGGCAAGCTGTAGAACATCGTCCGCGATGCTCTTAGTATGAGCGACAGAGTATTTCTTATGGAACGTTCTCTCCATGCATACAACAGGGAATGTATGCATTTTTTAGCCTAACTGGTAAGAACGGCAACGCGAATAGCCGGAAATATGTAGTTCCAGTCCCGTAAAGTGGTTCTCGTACTCTTGGTTATGCTGTTGTTCCATCACAATCCTTGGTCCGTCTTGAGAGTCACAAATAGCAATACCCCTAACGGAGTTTATAGAATATCGTGTGGTCCTGAACTTTTTAGGAAGAGTTGATACTAATATGCATAAGGTGGCTATCTTTTGCGTTTGGTACAGCAAGCAAAGTGAAACCTTAAGTCAGCTACTTGAACACTCAGACTATTTCATACTTCTTGAAATATACTATCTGTACGATCTTCTGCTTCCTGATATTCCATATTTCAGAGTTTTCCTCTCCATACCATCGAGCTTTCACAAACTGTATAGATTAACAATGAGCTCCCGTTTAGAAAACGAGGCAGCAGTTGTAATCAGGATGAAAAAAAAATGAAAAATCGAGAAACAACAGTAATCCAATTTCTCTCACGATTTAATGTTGATTTCAACTAGATGTAACATTTTGAGATCATTACCGGGCGAGAAAGTTCACTTATGGTCTGTAATCCTTTGATTGACCGTCATAAAACAATGAAACAAACCTCATTGGCCGGTTAGATATCGGTCCATTGTGTGATTTGATTGTTGTGAAATGAAAAATAATTTACTTTTGTCTAAGATTCAGCAATATCGAGAATGCATTGTTTGTGCTCGACTTATTGACTCTTACGACGATGAGTCAGCTGTTTCTCTTATTGATTGGAATGATCAGGAATCTTCAGAACTCATCTCTCTAATGATTCTATGATGTTTCTATTGATGTGACGGTATCACAGTCGAGAAAAACAATGATATTCATAGTAATTCCAGAGTCAGTGGAATCATGTAGAATCACACGGAATCACACGGAATCACGTGGAATCACATAGAATCAATAGAATCACATAGAATCAATAGAATCACGTAGAATCAATAGAATCACGTAGAATCACATAGAATCAATAGAATCACGTAGAATCAATAGAATCACGTAGAATCACATAGAATCAATAGAATCACATGGAATCATGGAATCACGGAATCAGCTTTTTCCCCCTTGGGATCAAGACCATTCTAGTACCTACAACAATTACCGCTGTAGTTATAATCCACACCGATAGAAACAAAACTGCCAGTAGGAGAAGTATCTAACGGACGGCCGATGACACCATCACGATTATCAGGCTTAGTATACCTGTTAACCTCTAGAAAGATTCAATAGGATGTTCTCATCATACATCGAATTAGATAAGAATGTCCATATAATCTTAAGAAGGATGAAAATCGAATTTTGTTGTAGAAAATCTCGGAAGCTCGCGAAAACCTTGGCTTTTTGGTCGTGTTCTGGTCAAACACAAGCTTTTCACTCGTTCCGAAGTAATAAAACTATAACATAGTGTTGTAGAGATCGATGAACTGAACATTTTTGGTAGCGAGAGCGAGCCGAGAAAATATCGAGATATACTCGAAAATTTGGTTTTACTATGCCCAACCAAAATAGCTAGTATTATACATTTGTCTCACATGAGACGAATGTATACATTTTTTTTCTCAAAGCTTCTAAGAAAAATTATCATGCTCGGATTTAGCTGATATCTATTAGATGAAACTAGAATAGGATTGTAGAGAAATGATTGGGCTACACATTGGTGAGAGATTGATCGAAATGGAAATAGAAATCGATGAGAAACTTTCATTTTATTATGAATCTTCTAAAATGACGAAGATATAAAAGAAAAAAGTTAAAAATTCAAGAAAATCTCTCGATTCGTCCAGCATGTCTCTATTGTAAATGTTGATGATCGAATACATAGCAGTGTTCTGCCTTTCTAGTTATTTCGAATTTCACATCGGTGAAAGTTTCAGTTTGTAATAGAGAAAATTTTTAATCATATACGAATAGATTTTTCTTATGATTTATTTATCAGATTTCAAGACGACAACAAATTGAAAGCAATATACGATATGTGAAAATCGATAAATCAATCTGAAGTTACCTGTGAAATTGTGGGTGATTCGTCTGCAGCCTCGAAGGATAATATTTCTTAATCTACTGGAATTTGGAATCGATTGTTAATTCAGAAAAACAACTTAAAGTGACTCATTGTCTCATGCATATTCTCATACTCGAACTCTTTCATAAATAATGTAAACTTGTAATTTGAAACAAACTTACAAATCTTTTTCAACCAAAGTTACTTAGAGTTGACAGAAAGTTATATCACCATTAAATAAAAATATAATGATAAGGAGATATTTTCAATTTTATTGCATCAAATGTTCATGATAGTTATTATGATTATTTATACTAAGTTCAATATATTTTCTAATAATTTATTAAAAATTTTTTTTGAACTATTTTTCAAAAAAAACTTTTATCTATCTTGGAAACCGCATGACGGTGAATACTACAGATGTAACATTATATTGATGCCTTTTTCTCTCAATCAATTAATAACATTCAATGAATATGAAGTCAACGATGATCATCAAGCAATTTTAAACATTTTAAGTCTGATATTTCTGTTCGCTTCCATATTGCGTTAGTACAAGGCTTTATAGACTTGTCATTATCTACACTACGCACAAAAAACAGTACCATTTGATTTAAACAATATACAAAACAAAGTTTTGGTTCAAATTTGTCTCTATGAACAATAGTGTTTGCTGATTTATCTTTACTAATTTAGCTATCATCATATAGCTTGCTAATAACCTGTTTAAAATAAATCCATATCTCATCACTCGTACTACTGGAACCCAACTGGCACGAATTTTGCTAAATTTTAAGAGAAATTCTTGAAGATGATCACATAAATGAAATATAATGTGTTCATACGGTTTCCAAAATAGCTAAACATGTTTTCGAAAAATAGTGTGAAAAAAACTTTTAATAAATTATTAGAAAGGATCGAACTTGCTTGAAATAATTATAATAACTATCGTGAACATTTAACAAAATAAAATTCAAAGTATCGCCTTATCTTTATATTTTTATTTAACCCTGACATGACAACATTAAAGACTATCACTTGTTGTCAATCTGGTATCTATACAGATCTCAATTGGATAAAACAGGTGTGATATACGAACTCGGTATTATCTTATATTAGGACTGTAGAGGCTCTGTAAAGGGCCTCACTACAAAAGTAATAAATAGAAATACTGTCACTTTTAATTCTTTTATTCATTGTTTTTTCCAAAAACTGTAGTCATTCGCTTTCATTTTAAAACCATCCCGTACTATATACCACCAATGAATTTGTGATGTAGATAACTCTGGAACTATCCACTGGTCTTGAAACTTATTAGAAACTTTTGGAATGCTCTCGAAAAAATGAAAAGAAAAATTAACAATGTAAAATTGAAAGATTGACACCGAAAAGCATTAGAGAAATCTAGTACTCTTGATAGAGACAGTCGATCTCATCCAGGATAATCAGCTCAGACTACAACCACTTTCATCTACGTTACTCTGTATTAGTTTTCGTCATACGACTTCACTCCGCTTGTTTTCGTTATTCGAGAAAACACAGGCGTATTTATTTGTGAAGAGGAGAGATGAGACGAGGTGGAATAGTGGGTTGTTCCTTCTAACTGTACAATATACAACAATAGAAAAATGGAAAGAGACACAAGAAGTTGAGACTACGCTTATTTTCTTTGTTTTGACCTGCGCAATAACTGACAGAGAGACATAAAAAATCGTACAATTTCGCCGAGAAAAACAAATTTTACCTGGAATATCACTAAGAGGAAAGAGAAAAATAACTACGGAGAACAGAGCAAAAGAAGCGAACAAGTACATTCTCTGAAAGACGAATACACATGAACATCAGTCTATTGAGATTGCTTTATAACAATTATGATATGGGTTGCACAGAGTCCAGATAGACAACAAGCGTTCACATGTACTTCGACATGGTGTATCATATCAACAACGTACAGCAATGACCAGATGATATTATAAGCTTACTCTACTAGACTTCATTAAAGCATATCCACAGAGGTGCAGTTCGGTCTCATGTTATTGTGCAAATAACATTAATTGGAAACCTCTTGGAGTCCGAACAGACTCCAGGTTGCCGTGTCAGGGTTAAAAAGGTTCACTATTAAGTACTTTTTCCTTTTGAAAAAAACTTTTAAAAGGTACTAAAAACTTGGTTTTTACCTACTTTTTTTACATGGGTTATTTGTGATCTCTTTCTGATTTCTCAATTTGTCGACATGTTAGTGAAGTTGTTCCGATTCTGGAACCAATTACTACTCAGTAACTTGGATCAAAAAAAACAAAAAAAGATTTCATAACTTTCATGAATTTTTTGTCAAAAACACGAAAAAATGGTATTTTTGATGATGAAATGGACATTAATTTTGACGTAACCCGCGATGCAAAAGTATCCGTACAAATGTCGGAGCCTATTGCATATAAACAGGAAGCCCTAGAAACCGAACTTTTCCACTCATTGATAGAGCAAAGTTTGTACTTTAAAATGTATGTTTTCAAAAAATGGAGGATGTGGTTTAATACTTAAAATTTAAAAAGTTTTGAAACTACCAAAAATGACTTGTAACTTTTTAGGCTTTTTAGAGCTTTTTGTTGTTTTAATCTGCATCATAATGACTAAAAAAACGGTATATCGAGCGAAAACTTGAAGATAGTAGACTATGGAGTCTAGACTGTCTACAGACTGCCTGAAAGTATGACTCCATAATCTTCTACGTTTCCATGGCAACTACCAACCATCGTCATCTACAAAAAAACGAGACATCGCAGTTTCAGCAAAAATCTGTACCATTTGTAACGTTCAAAAATTTCAAAACATGTCCAAAAGATAGAGTTCCTCAAACCCAACAGAGAAAGACATGTAATATTGAAATAAGCCATTGTAACTGGCTCACGATCTATAGAATGAACAATATGTACAAAACTACGCTTAGTTCCAAATTTACTCATAGTTAGAGGCTTTTATAACTCGGCGGATCTATATGCAATTGGTTTAAATTTTTTTAAACTGAAAGATACAAAGCTGTTAAATATTTATAGTCAGTTTTAAACCATTAAAACTAACACAAGCCGAACGTATGGAAGAATTACTAATTTTACTTTGGTTACAAAGCCGTTTTTAGTGGTTTAGAAACTTTTAAAATTCTAAGTATAAAACTACATCCTCCATTTTTTTAAAAACATACATTTTAAAGTATAGGCTTTGTTCTATCAATGGATGAAAAAGTTCGGTTTCTAGCACTTTCTGTTTATATATCAAATAGAAACAGATCAATCTATATCCCTTCGATACAAATCAATCTGCTAGTCTCAACTCTTGCTTTTCAGCAATCAATGAAGTCGTATTTAATTTGACAAATTGAAAATGCGTGCTTTATGAAATAATAAAAGAGAATGCAGAGTTTTATTTCGCCGACGCGTTTCATGTTTATTTTATTAAAATTTTGAAACACTCATCAGGGCTCTGCATTACAATAAAAAGCAAAACATATTGTTATATAAAAAACAAACTACTCTAAATTAAAAAGGAATAATAAATGTATACTATATTGAAAACAAAACTAATACAGGAACGAAAACTAACATAAAAAGGCACGTTTAATTCAAGTACTTCAGCTTGTGTCCAAAATGTTCTTGTTGTTTGTGTCGCGTCAATTCCTTTTATGACGGGTTATTTATTGTTGTCGATATATTAGTACGTGTACGTGCTGGTAAACTTATATGACAATTGTACCGAGATATATATACAATATCACTGATTTGTCTCTGAGGAAATGTTACAATTAATTAAGATAACCACGAAGTAATATTAAGCTAGGTACAGGTCGCAAACATGTTGTTGCTATTGTCGATATATTAGTACGTGTACGTGATGGTGAACTTTTAGTTGGATAATATCACTTATTTGTCTCTGAAGGTATAATTTATATCACTTGAGAGGATAATGTGACTTATTTGTCTCTGGAAATATAAGTAGATAATGTCTGATTTCAATTGTTCGATGTCAATTAAATTTGGACTTTCAGTTATTCAATGTGATACAAATAGTGTATTGAACAACCCGACGTTTAGTTGACGGGTATTCATTTAAATGTAGAAAGGTTTAATTAAATAATATGTAGACAAATAGACCTCTAGGTGGTATAGGCGACAGAATAGATTGATTTCGGTCGTCTCCCATGCGATGGGAAAAATATCACTTATTTGTCTAACATCAAAGTAAATAAATAATTGATTGATCAATAAATTTTGCTTGATGAAATTATTTAATAAGAATACATCAAAAGCATAATATCACTTATTTGTCAAGATAGTATGCGATAAACCAATAACATTCTACTTGTTTCTGAAGATATAATTATATCTTTTGTCTATCTTTGAAGATAGAGAATGCCAAACCAAATATTTAGTATATTGAATAACTCGACGTTTAGTTGACAGGTAATATCTGACATCAAATATGTTAATAATCTCTTTAACAGTAAGTATATTAAGTGGTTAAACATCAATAGACGTAAATAATATCTGTTTTATAATTCTCATATATCAAATCAAAAAAGCACAAGCCATCTAATACCAATTGCTAATATTTTAAATAACTCGACGGTTAAATGGCGGATATGCAAATGTAAGAGAATTCAGTTAATTAAAATGTCATCAAATATGTTGATAATCTCTTTATAAGTAAGTATATTTATATAATATGATTGAAGACAACACCAGTTATTATAGATTAATTGAAAATGACTAAACCATAATAAAATGTATTGAATAATCAAATACTATATTATCGTTGTCTTAATTATTTAAGTTAAAACCATACATGAGGTTTATATAAGTAGATAAAATAATATATAACAAATTCCACAATAACCATTCATCATATAATTACATATTAAAAGCTAGACGTCTATGTATATTCTTCACATTTCGAGTGCCAAGAATAGGTCTAACTTCATTAATAGAAGATTCCTCAAAATATTTATTCCAAAGTAGGTGGAATTTAGCGGGAAAAGTTTTCATAGTAGAACAGTATGTAAAATGTATAAACATAACTGCTTCATAATCAATCGAAACTTTTTGTTTCATGGGTGAATCTATGACTATTTGACGATATTTGCTATAATTGGAATTTGTTAATGGCTGATCAATATTACATTTTAAAAGAACATTATTAAACTGTTCTTCAATTAATTTATTCGGATATTTATTAAGTAATAAAGCCATACGTAATTTTTCACGTTCATCCAAATATGTTTGAAATGTAGAACAATACCTAATAACTCGAAGTAAGATCGTAAAAGGTATATTCTTTTTCATATGTAATGGATGAATACTATTGAATGGTAAGTAATACGGTTCATAAGACGGCTTTTGATAAACAGTAGTAAATAATACACCATCACAACTTTCCATATATAAATCAAGAAAAGTCGCAAATGAATTAATATTTGGGTTTAACTTAATATTTTCATCGAAATTCTTCCATTTGTCGATTTGTTTTAATAGATGTCTAACGGGCCAATTAACCACAATAAATAAATCATCAATGTACCGAAAGTAGAGTCCCCCGCTATTCTTAATTTGCTTGGCTATTCTTCGTTCAAAGAAGAACATATAACAATTTGCCATAGTTAAGGTTAACGGAGATCCCATAGCTCCACCTCGAATCTGATGATAAAATTGGCCATCATACGCAAAATAATTATTTTGCATAACGAATCGACTTAATCTAATAATAGTTTCTGTTCTTAAGCCATTAACTTTTTTCAATTTCAAATAATCTAACATTTTCTTCAAACATAACACTCGTTCTACTTGTGGAATCATTGTATATAAATCTACTACATCAATAGTACAAAATATAGTATTTTGATTCATATTCAGAATTGACCACTTTTGCAATTTCTTGACCAATTCAAAGCCTGAAGTAACTGTCGTCTCTTGGGCCATTTTGTCAAATAATGGTCTTAACAAATCATCCAGAAATTTTGAGACTTTAATTGTAGGATGCTTAAGTCCACTTATAATTGGACGTAGAGGAGTACCAGGCTTGTGGGCTTTTGGTTAATAATATAAATGAGCCAATTCAACTTCATTTGGTTTAATACTTAATAATTCATACTGTTTTTGAGTAATCCATTTAGTCAATCGTAAATCTAACAGATATTTATTCGTCCGTTGAATTAATTCAGGTAATGGATCATTTGTACCAAGACATTGATATGCTTGAGTTTTTTCCATATATTCCTTTGATTTCTTACGATAGTCTTCGACTTTACCTAAATGGAATACTTTGGATTTGTCTGATTTTTGTAATATAACATTAGCCAATTTAAACTTATGTTTCAGTCGCTTAACTAATCTTCCATAGTTTTTCTTTTTCTTCACTTTTACCACAAGTAACGCGTCGGCTCTATGAGCCTTGCTTAGCTCAATCCTGAAAGCTCGAAAGCATATCATGCGACATAGGCTCGTACATTGCTAAACACATTCGTAAGTGAGATTGAAATATTATCAAAGAAATTTCTTCCATGACCAGAATCATCAGGATATATTGAACTCTATTTATATTCAGATAATGTGTTGCTCGTCATTCTTCTGTATGTAAAATATGTCTGTTTATACTACGCTTGGAACATGTGTCATTGTCCAGTTCGAAGAGTCCAACTACTGTATCCTGTCGCATTCGATCGGATTCAATATCGCATTATGTCAAAAATGGTCTGATTTCGATTTCTTTCGGTCGGATCCTGTTGGATTGATTTAGAAATTAAGTGATCCGGAATCCATCGAACATTTACTTACTCAGGTCAAGCAAGCAGACGGTAAGATGTTACATGATCATACCTCCGATCTTGTATGATCCTGTAACGTCATACGAAAATCGTGCAAAAATCGTGGTCCCATAAATCTTACATCAAGTCGCACCATGAGGCTCTTGAAAGCTCTTGCTGCTCTGTAGGAAATTCCAAAAAGATTATAGAAAATCTTGTCCCACGGTGAGATCTTGCAAGAATCTTAAAGTGCAATTTGATGTAAGATTTCTGAGACCACAATTTTTTGCAAAATTTCACCTAATCTTATACGACATAATGTCTGGTTTTATAACCTGGGTAGGGAAGGATATTATTGCATCCGACAACTTCAGATGAATGGATTCGACAAAGTTCTATCGGATCCTCAGAGTAAACTTCACAGATCCGATACGATCCGAACGGATTTCAGATATAACCGTTCTATACTTAAGCTGTTTCGCATTCAATATAATTTGCTATAAATTAAATAAATATTAATATTTATAACAATGGTAAAAATTCACTGTCTAGCCTTATGATCTCGTTAATGAGATCCATACACAAGATAAACCTAGATAACGTTCTTAAACATGTGTACAAATATTAAAAATGAATACACTATATCCCTTTGCCTCAATGCTTATCCACATACCCTTATAATTACGCTCTTACCAATATACTCCCATACATATACCCATATACCTATACTTTTATATCTGTACCTTCAAAAACATATATTACTGGTTACATCACTGTGCCTATTATCTTACACCTGCACATCTGTAGGGTGAGTTAAAAGTTATGGCACTTCGTGGCACGGGTGTGCCAATATGCAGAGAGCCAAACTCACACCCACAATCCACACTCCTCACCCACACCTCGCACTCTACAGTCACAACCGTACGCACCAAACCCACCCACCCACGTTCACACTAATACACACCCACATCCATCCATACCCACAACCACACGCACCAAGCCCACCCACTCACGTTCACACTACCACACACCCACACCCACATCCACCCATACCCACAACCACACCCAGATCCACCCATACCCACAACCACACCCACACCCTCACACCCAACACTGCATAGCCACAACTAGGGCTGTACCGCTCACGCTCATGAGCGTGAGCGTTTTCTGACTCAAAGAAAGTACGAGTGCCTCTGATCACTTTTTTCAACTTTATTTCTC
>CAJNOP010001185.1:20406-31773 GCA_905250075.1 Rotaria sp. Silwood1
GTGTGGGTGTGGGTGTGGGTGTGGGTGTGGGTGTGGGTGTGGTTGTATCTTTTGTTGCATTCGTATCCACACCCACACTCACACCCACATCCTATTATTCATATGAAGTACTGTGATGATACATTTGATTAATGTTTCGGTCTCATAAATAAATAATGAGTATGAAATATCTCGCATAAAAAAGACATTTCTATGGTTATAATTAGATACTGTAGGTCAGATATAACATATTAATCGGACAAGAATTATTAGAATTTTAAAGACTAAGAATAAATTATTTGAAAGTGAATTTATTTAAATGAAACAAGATTAAAAAAGAAAAGTGTTAGCCTGATTTTGATTTGTTAAAAAAAAGGTTCTGCATGTGTCATTTGCGTATATTTAGAATAAAAAAGAATATCATTGGAGAATTACTAACATTTGATATTTCTAATTGTGAAAAATATTTTTCTAAAACAATCAATAATTGACATAAATTTACAATTAAATTTTGATGAACAATTAAGTTCTTTTATTTGACTAAGATTAGTATATATGCCATCATGTTCATGAAATTCAGTAAGTCATTAACATGATAAATCTTTTTGAATTATTGATGACAAATCAACAGTTGAGTCTGAATATTCTTAATCTAAATTTTAAAGAAAATATTTTTCTTAAATTAATTCTTTTATTTAGTTGAAAGTTTTTTATTGTCTTTTGGAATATAATAAATACTTTATTTTTATTAAAATCATGAAAATTCTAGTTCACTAATAAAAACTACATTAGACATAGAGTTTACTCATAAAAAAGTCAATTGACTGTTCAAATGGGAATTACATGTGTCAATCATCTATTAATGGATTTTCAGAGTTTCCCTTTTATCCTACAATGTCAATTCGTAGAACGAAAGAAATAAACAATAAGAATCCATTGAAAAAAATGAAAACTATTTAATTGATTTTTCTTAATCTTGAAAAAAAAAAACATCGAACAAAGTTATTTATATTAATCATATGAGTAAATCTAACAAAAACAGATGTGTTATAATAAGGTTAAGTCTATCTTTCTATAATTATTCTGTTTCAGATTAACAGAACGTTACTTGAAAGTAATAAGTTGTATGTGGATCTTCATTTTCTTGTAAAAGTAGCATATGTGGTAAGAGCTGGTTGAAACAGGCGAAAGAAGTAACTAAAGACATAAAATATGTTCACATTTTTTTATAATAATTTCATACTTAAATTGTAGAATACTTTTGCATTTGGTGAATCATTAATAGCAAAAATCGAACAATTAGAATTATTAGTAGCTATTCGAGATGCCACAATAAATCAATTACAAGATGAAAAATTATAAATGTCACAAATGACTTAGTTTCAAGAAAAAAATCAAGAAATTGAATAGTGAACTGGCCAAAACGAAGGAAAAAATGAATGATACCGATTTATTATCTTCATCGCAATTGATAAAAAAAATAAACAATACAAAGAATAAAAACAAGTGTTAAATAAGTATTGTGTGCTAGATTAATTGTTCATGTACTTGTCTTTTTCTTGTGCATATGCTAGGTTATTTGTTCGTGCACATCCTTTTTTTTTGTTCTGCTATATTTTTAGTTTTTGTTCGTTCTTCTTTAACACAAATGTGCGAAAAACGATACAACAATGAAAATAAATAAAATAAATATAAGTTCATTATTTGTAAGAAATCAAAGTAGACGTCATAATGTGCATGCAAGAAGAAATAAATATTTTGATAAGAATTAAAAAAAACCAACAATCATTCTATTTTGATAAATAATGAATGAATGATCATTAGCACACATATAACATACTATGGAAAGAAATTTCGTCGTCTTATTTATGTCGCACTAGATATTTTTGATTTTATTTTTTCTCCGTGTACTTGTTGAAGTAAGCATGTGAAGAAAATTAAAGAAAGAATTTCAAAGTAAAATTTGAAATTATCAAATAAATAATCTTTGATGAAAATATTTGAATGCAAAATAAAATTTTTCATCGAAAAGTATTCTTTGAATATTTGTAACCCAATAACCAAAATATTTTCTGCCAAATGGCACAACACTTTAGAAATTTGTATTATGAGAAATCAACAGATGATTTTCTTCTGGAATGTGACGCAAGTTTGATTATATAAAATTGAAAGTACTGTAAACCTGCAGAAATAAAAAAAAAGAAGCAAAATATTTCATATATCTATTGATTGCATATTTATATTTGAATATTTCGAGAAATTTTCTTCCGTTGATGATCATTTTACAGAGAACTTCTTTACGAAATTTCTTCAAAATAATTTCAAAATGAATCGAATAGCATAAGATATCGCTTTCTGAAACAATCACATCTTTCATAATAACTAAAATTTTCTTAACATCTTGTTCTCTACAATCAATTACTCATCTTTCTCTTCAAATTATTATTGACATTGTAGATGACAACACATCTGATCCTCTTTTGCTAGCATGTTGCTCTACGAAAAAAATATTTTTGTTCAAATAAACATCTTATGACTGCTTTATATTACCTATTTTGTTAATTGTGATGTTTTTTGTTCAGTAACTTTCTGAAGGTACACCTGTCCGAAAGTTATCAAATATTTGGAGTTAAAGTCTTAGAATGAGTATGATTTAAATATGAAAACATTCTAGGAAAAATATTCAGATATTGTTTTTTTACTTCTATAATATTCACAACAAGAATTGGTCTAAATATCATTGATTTGAAAGCTAATTGTGATGCTTTTTCCAGACCTTTCCAACTGAAATAATCATATATTTTCCACAAAACAATTTAATTGATTCTTTTCTCTTTTTTATCAAATCAAAGAATGATAATCTATACTTAAAATGAAAGGTTTATCACTAAATATTTTATTGGTGATGAACTGTAAATTCTTTTATTATTCTTGTTGAATGGTTTCTACCAAAAGAATGACTATTGATTATTGCTAAGAAAGCAAAAAAAACATATTCTTTCAAGGCAATTAATTGAGAATATCACATGAATCAATACGATTTGGATGAATTTCACTAACAAAGAATCAACAAATATTGACACTTAATTCGAAATCATGTGGTCCACAAAATTTCTAAAACAAAAAAACAAATATCATCTGATTGCCAAGTAGGAATCAATTGATCGAAAGGTTTCGGATGAACACTAAACGTACTTATGACATACCAGAAGTCTTTACGGAACTACGTACATCAATTTCTTATACAATGCTTGAAGAAATCTTCTTTATATGAGCCAATTCAGATAAGCCACGACTAACACCCTACTCAATCGAGGTCGTCAGGTTTTCCTCGATTTTAAACATATAATACAGGAAACTATTCTAGGAATTTTGACGCAAGCTGTTCGAAAAACCATTGTTCCGCTCTCAAGACATTCAATTTTTTCTGAGGGTGCCCTCATTGAAATGGTGTGTTTCTCGTGATATTTTGTGACATCTATATCTCAAGAAGTAGGCTAGCATTTGGCTTGAAATTTTTACTGTTAATAGATATAATAATTTTGCATTTTCAAAAAAAACTTCAGCTTGAATTGATAAATCATTATGGAATTAACACAAACCACAAAGAAAATGAAAAATTGTCATTTTTTTAATGTTTTGTGCACTTTTATTTTTCGAGTATAGATATCTTATCGAAACCTTGTTCTTTTGAAAATTTCAGCTTTCTAGTTAGTTCCAGTTGTTCAGGAGACCCTCGTCAGAAATGCGTTTTTGACGAAAATCACGATTTTGAGCGAGTCCGATCCAGAGCAAAATCAACTCTATAAAGGTCAAACTTTTGGCTATTTAAAGTATCCTCTGAAAGCTAAAAACTTATGCAAAAGTTCGCGTGGGACACTAAAAGTTAACCTTACAAGACTTATCGGAATTTCCAAAACATTAAGCCTCTTTTTCTATAGGAAACATTCATATTCAATTCAAAAATACTTAAAGATTTCCAATATATAAGATAAATTCTATCTAGTATAAATCACTATATGACCTTCTATCAGCGTACATAAAAATACCTTTTCAAAATGAATAAAAAAATTTTCCATCAGTTCTCCTAAGAGATGCGGGGAATTCGGTAAATATTTTTTTAAACCATATTTTTGTGTAGAGCGATAGAGGGTCACATATTGATTTATACTAGACAGAATTCATATTATATATTGGAAATCTCGAAGTATTTTTGAATTGAACATGAATGTGTTTCGTAAAGAAAAGGAGGCTTAGTTTTTTGGATTTCCCGATAAGTCTTGTAAGACTGGCTTTTAATATCTCACGCAAACTTTAGCATAAGTTTGTAGCACTTAGTGGGTACTTTAAATTGCTAAAAGTCCGCCCTATATAGATTTGATTTTGCTCTGGATCGGACTCGCTCGAAATCGTAATTTTTGTCAAAAACGCATTCCTGGCGAGGGTCTTCTGAACGACTGGAGCTAACTAGAAAGCTGAAATTTTCAAAAGAACAAGTTTTAGATAAGATCTAACTATAACACAAATTTCAGCTCTCTAGATTGATCCATACTCGAAAAATGCAAGTGCACAAAACATTAAAAAATGACAATTTTTTCATTTACTTTGTGGTATGTGTTAATTCCATAATGATTCATCAATTCAAGCTGAAGTTTCTTTTGTTAATGCAAAATTATGATATGTTTTAAGAGTAAAAATTTCAAGTCAAAGGCTTGCCTACTTCTTGAGATATAGATGTCACAAAAAATCACAAAAAATGCACTTTTTCAGTGAGGGTGTCTTCAGAAAAATTTGAATATCTTGAGAACGGAACAATATTTTTTCAAACGGCTTGCGTCAAAATTTATAGAACAGTTTCCTCTATTATATGTTGAAAATCGAAGAAAATCTGACGACCTCGATTGAGCAGGGTCGATCGTAGCTTATCTGAATTGGCTCATACAGATAATATCAATAAAAAAAATGTTTGAAATTTTTTTATACAATTTCTGTATCTTCATCGTTCATATCAATATGAATATGTGTTATTTTTTTCTTAAGAAGATGATCAAGAATTAAATCATCTACAATTTAAAAGAAAAATAAATATAATTATTAATTAATTCATTATTTTATTAATTAAAATCAATTAAATGAAATATTTTACTTTTTAATTATTATTAAATATTTTTTTTGTGCAAAATTAATAATTCATAATGAATACAGTTGAAGGTAATGACTAGCAAGAAGAATACGTTTCAATCAATATGCTTCAACAATAAGTATATTTATTTGATGAGGAATTTGACATAAGATTTTATCTGAAATTCTTCAAAGAACTTGATCATCTATTGAAAATGTCTGATCATATACTGACTTGATGATCCTGTTATTTATATCAAGATTAAAAATAGAAAGAGGATCAAATCGTTGATTGACATTTACAAGGTGAACAAAGAATCTTAACTATCTTTATTTTATTTAAAACAATGAGTAAAAGTTTATCGAATAAATCGAGTATATTGAGCTTGTTTTTTTTTATATCTAATTCATACAATCTACGCTCCAAACACAGCGAGTACTGAATTAACGTTAAGGTACTTTTTTAGTCTGTGTGGAGCCTTAGCGATCTAATAACCAACTCATTCTTATTTTGTCAAATATTTTCCACATATAATGTGCTCCTTTTGACACACAATATTGTATTTAGATGAATAAAGTAAATTATATCAAATAGATCTTAGTTAGAAGCAGTCTGTATACAAATTCTTAAAGATATTATTCAATAGAAGATAATACTTGATGTTATTTTGTTCGACTTAATTAATAATCACTGTAATAATTATGGATATACCAGCATTCATTTCTACTCTGTCGACCGTAGAGATGTTCAAAGTAAGCTTTTTTCATACTGTCTATGAATATCTCGATTGTATTCGATTATAGAAGGCACATGATAATTATCATTGGAAACTAAAGTAGCTCAACGTGCTTATAATGCATTTTTTTGAAGTTAAAACACAAAAGAAAAATTGATTTGATTTGACTAATTGATTTTTTATGTTAATCTTAGGTTGCAATTGAATTCACACAAACGAATATAAAAACTTATAAAAAAACGCCGTCGGGCAGTAAAAGTTTTTCAATACTTTATAAAAGAATTTCGAGATAAAATCGATAGATCTGAATTCATGCTTATAGAATATTTTCAAAAGTAAGATGAGAATATTTTTTTAAATTTTGATCAATTGATTTATCTAGACTTGTAAACTTCATGGGACATCTCAATCAATTGATGTATTTGATGAACAATTGTATGATTTACCAACTTTTATTGATTATTATTGAAATTATTGGAGTTAGTTGAATATATCTTTTTTTTACATATCATATGAATATTTGTATAAAACTTGATTATTTCAAAGTAATTCTATCATTATAAAACTGTTCATATTCACCTAGAGATTTTTTTTAGTCTAATTGTTCTATGTCAACAATTTTTTGTGATATTTAATTGATGAAAATTGATACTAATGAAAAAGAACAAATTGTAGCCCTCTATGAGTCTGTTCGATGCTTTTCACATGAAGCTTTTTCTTTAGAAAAATAATATCGAGATGATTTACATATTCCCTAGACTGAAAGGCTAGGGTCTAGAAACCGTAATTCACGTGTGTCTGTATGTCCGTCTGTCTGTCTGTCTGTCTGTCTGTCTGTAACAAGGGGTTGGCACAAATGACCATTTTTATGGCACAAATGACCATTTTTGTGGTACAAATGACCATTTCTGTGGTACAAATGACCATTTTTATGGCACAAATGACCATTTCTTTGGCACAAATGACCATTTCTGTGGTACAAACGACCATATTTATGGCACAAATGACCATTTTTATGGCACAAATGACCATTTCTATGGTACAAGCAACGATTTCTGTGGTACAAAATGACCATTTTTATGGCACAATTGACCATTTCTATGGTACAAACGACCATTTCTGTCGTACAAATGACCATTTCTGTGGCGCAAGGGACCATTTTCATGGTACAAACTACCATTTCTGTGGTACAAAATGACCATTTTTATGGCTCAATTGACCATTTCTATGACACAAATGACCATTTTCATGGCACAAATTACCATTTCTGTGGCACAAATGACCATTTTTATGGCACAAATGACCATTTCTATGGTACAAACGACCATTTCTGTGGTACAAATGACCATTTCTGTGGTACAAATGACCATTTTTATAGCAGAAATGACCATTTTTGTGGCAGAAATGACCATTTCTGTGGTAGAAATGACTGTTTTTATGATAGAAGTTATCATTTATATGATAGAAATAACCACAAAAATAACTCATCTTCTTGTCATCCTCTCGTCAGTCTAGGGCCCAGTGAATCGACCCTTGAGGTCGATGAACGTTACTTGTTTCTATAATGTTTAGAATATCTTATATAATTACTATCATAATGAACTGATTATGACTTTTCCTACTAATGTATGAAAAATAGAAGTTAAATCTTTCACTAAACAACCAAGAATACCATTTGAATATATTTAGTTTGATTTAACTATTATTTTAACTTATTTTTCATTCGCTTGAACAGATAATAAATAATTTGAAATCTTATCTCAATCGTTTTTTTCGTTTTTATTCTGATCACGATAGCGAAACCAAAAAAAAGATTTCAAAACATGTGAATATTAATTATTCTAGATGATGATGTTAATGTTGATGTTTGTGCTGTTGTATAGTTATTAGAAGAAAAAAGAAAAACAGGTTTTCATTCGAAAAATAAATATACTTATCATTTATTATCATAGAAATTCTATCAAAGTCGAAAATATTTTTAATTAAAAATTAAATTCGAATAAAGTTTTTATTTTATCGAAAGGGTAGGATGAAAGAAGAAAACAAACTTTCAAGAAAAATCTCTGGTTTTCATTAAAAATTTTCACATTTAAAGATATAAATTAGAGAAAAGCAAGAAAATAAAATTCAAATAAAATTTAGCTAATCAAACATGTTTTATTGATATCAGTGAACTATTTTTATTGAATATCGTTTATGAATAGGTTTATACAAATATTCCTTCATTTCATTGTTATAAATAAATATTTTCACAAGATTTTATCAATTTTCTTTTATTACAAGATAATTTTTTAACTTAAACTTTGAAGATCGTTCCCATTAAAACTTAAAAAATCTCTTTTATTATTTCAAACAATAATCAATAAAACCGATTAATAATCTTGTTAACATATTTTATCTAAAAAATCTCGATGATTTTACAAGATAATATAGTAATGAATTATTTACCGTTCGAATAAATCGCATCTATTTGACGTGTTAGTTCATTTAATCTTTAATTTCTCATTGGAAATATTTATTTAGTGCCAAAAAGTAAGCTAATTTTTTATTTAATTTATTTTATTAATGCACTATGGTCAAAATATCTACAGAATAGAATACGTCATTTTATAAGAAGAATTGAACGAAATTAATTATTATTTGTCTTTTTAATCGAACAGAATTTCGTGTTCATATTAATAATGAAGAAATAAATAAAAATGATATTTTTTTTTATTTCTTCATTATTAAATAAATTCAAAATTGAATTATTTAGATTTCTTCGCTTTCTTACATCGATGTCAATTCATCTATTTAATTAATTATTACAATCATTTTATACTATTTATTTATAAATGAGAAGATCTGATAGATAACTTCATTTAGAATAACACTCAAATATATATATTTTCCATTATTTGAAGACTGTTAAATCTCACTAATAAATTAAATCTGAATTCAGTTTGTTAGGTCCCTTCTATTTCTTATTATTCGTGCTTTTCGTCTTTTACATAATCTTCGATTATTAACGAAACGAAAACAGTGGCGGCGCGAAGAGGTCAAAGCAGCGGGGGATTCCTTCGAAAACGGAGAAAGGTGAAAATTTTTGTTTTTTGACCCGATTTTCTAAAAACATTTTTTTGAACAGTCTGGAATTTTCTCGAAAAAAGGAAAATTGAAGACCTTTTTTCTTTTTTGTTCTTCACTTGGGTTTCTTAAGAGGAGTCTATACCGAAGCTGTCCGCCCCCCCCCCCCCGGTCGCGCCGCCGCTGAACGAAAATAATCTGAACAATATTATCTAAGACATTTATTTGAAAAAAGAAAATACAATATAAAATCTTCTCTATTTTTTCAGAAAATTATTAATCATAACGAAAAATTCCAATAAAACAAATATCGTTTTAACTATCGATAATCAACATAATGAGTTTAGAAGCTCTCTTTGATGAGGGTGTGGGTACAGGTGTGGATAAGGATATGAAAGATTAAAAGACCCACACTCATACCCCACATTTACAGCCACATCCGCCCCCACACTCATATCTGCAAAAGTAAAATATGTGGTACGCTCAAACCTACAAAATTTAAATTAAAAAAAATATGTACTAAATGTTCAAATTTTCAGCATATAATTCATTGGTTTCTCTTTCGCGTTTTTGCGACAAGTTTGTGACAGTTTGGGCATGTTTGTTCTGGAAGCTGCAAGAAAAAAACCAGTTATTGAAGATTTCTTTTTCTGTTTGCCACTATTTACCTTTGCTACTGCAGTACAACAGTTCATACGATCAATGCACATGATGATATCACCACAGAAGCCGCACCACGGCAATGAACTTACACAAGAAATACAATCGTATGCTTCGTTAGAATCAACCAATTCTGTTTATATTGGGTGTTTACAATATGGGCACGGTACAAAGCATATCTTTGAGGTGGCGTTTCTGCCGGCTGTCGTTGGTGGTGTATCATTTTTTGACAATACAAATAGTTCAGGTGGTTGTGAATGTGGCCGATATGCTTGAACTTGTTCAGGAGGAGCAGAGAAAGCATCTTGCGAATTTGTTAAGTACTGTGGCCCTGATTCTACTTCCCATGACTGAGAATACGAAGATTGTTGCGGTCTTAATGGCTGTGGATAAGAAAATGATGGATAATTCGGTACTATTTGTCTTGGGTGAGAATGCGAAGAATGCTCCGGCGTATAATAATAATGGGGTCCTAATGGTAGTTGTTGTGGGTAGTAGTACATAATGTGTCGTGGTTCATAATATGATGGCTGTTGATGGTACGAATTATACACTGCTGTTTGTGGATAACTGGTCTGTGGTGTATATAATTGATAAGAATAATACAGTGGAGATGGTACGAGCTCTTGGGAAGACCAATATGTATTAGCTAAATATGAATGCATGATGACTCATATGAATGGATCTGTTCATTTTTGGCAAATGCGTGCGAAGCATTTAGAATAATTGCAACATCAGAAAAGTTCAGGGGTATGATTAAGAGCATAACTATTGGTGACTAAATCATGTTTCGAATGCGCTATACAGATCTATATTTGATACCCCTTATTTAAAAGTGTGCTAAGCAGAAGTAAGTAAATCAGTGGCAGAGGCCAAACCGGATCGAGGAGAAGCATGGTTAAGCCCCCCCCCCCCTTAGAAAAGCCATTTTTTCGCAAAGTAATCGAAGTCGAGTTTTTATCATAGGAAGATGCAGCGAAGTTTCCTCTTTCAGAATATATATAAACTTTTAAAAAAAGGTCAAATTTGTACAGACTTTTCTAGGAGATTTCCACCTCACTACCCGGTTTTCGGAGAGATTTTCGGGGTTTTTGTTATTTGTAGGAAGACTAATTTGTTTACTTCTGTCAGCATGGAATCAACATTCTTATATCATATAGTACGACCGGTAGTGCTAGCTTACGCCATATATTGCGTGCTTTCAAGAATTCCACATAAATATTATCATTATACCATTATTTCCTGCACTTGAATGAAAAATCCATTTCTAAAACTTTTTTCTCGTTTTTCTCAGAACATGGTTTTCGATTAGAAAAATTGAAATAACTTTCACCCAGTTCAAGATATAATCAATATTTGTTTTTGTTTTGAAGGTCTCGAAAAGGGTAAACTTTTGTCTGAACCGATTTTTTATAATTGATTCCTGATTTGAGAAAAGTGGAATTTATTGTCGCTGAATCACCGTTTTTCGTGCTTATTTTAAGACATGTCTACTGAAATATTCATAAAAAATGAACAATATAGAATTTAAAAATTCTGTTCAGACAAAAGTTGCGTACTGAAATTGGCTTTAATTTGAGACCAGCCCGAACTCGATACCACATGTTATGGTCAAGTTATATCGATTCTTCTGAAGGCCAACAATGACCTATGATTCAGCTGAAACTCCGGTCTAGTAAGGCCAATCACGCTGAAATTTTTATCAGAGACATATCTCTCTAGGATCACTCAACCCTGAAAGTTTCAGCTCTCAAAACTCATTCTAAGTGGGAAATCATTTCTGAGGGGGGGGGGGGGGGGGGGG
>CAJNOP010001186.1:0-44948 GCA_905250075.1 Rotaria sp. Silwood1
ACCCTAAGCAGTGTCCATAATAGTGCGGTTCATAATTCATTCTACTAGAAAAGGTAGAATAGATATTCCGAAAGTAATTTTAAAATTTATTTATTTTCTCACTTTTTTAATTTTTTCAAAACTTTTTATGTTTTAGATTTTTATTTTTCTATTTTTTTAAATTTTAAAATTTTTTCTAATGTTTTAAATTTTTTACTTTTTTCAAAGTTTTTTGATTTTTTAATTTTTCCAGATTTTTATTTTTTAGATTTTTATTTTTTTATTTTTCTAAAGATTGAATTTTTTTTCTTAATTATTTTAATTTCATTAATTTTTCTATTTTTTTAAATTTTTAAAATTTTTTTGTTAGTAATTTTTTTTGATTGTTTAAATTCTTGTTTTAATTTTTTATAAAATTTTTTTTTAATTTTGTAGTTTTTCTCATTCTTTATTTTTTCGTGCTTAAAAATTTTTTTTTTGAATTCACAATAAACATATTAATAAAATGGAAAACTCATCTATGTCATCTCTTTTAGAAATTGCGATGCAGTTGCGCGCAACTGCATCGTAGTTTGACCGTAATCAAACATATGGTTCTTGTCATAAAAAAGATGGTACACATGATCGAATAAATTACATCTCATAAATTTCGATTGACGAAATCAAAAATTGAAAAAGTATTTTTCCGATAAAAATCGTATCTATTATAATAAAATAAAACAGACACAATATTTTTTTCTTTATGTGCATATTTCTATATTGAAACGTAATCGTGACTTTTACAGGGTAGTCAAAAATGTTTTGCCCGAGGGCGTGCAACTCCAACGATAAATCATGTCAACATTAAATTTTATACCAAATGAAAGCTCGTCAAAACGGAGTTTAGCAGTATGAATGGTATTTGATAGAAGGAAAATGAGCTAGAGGATTGTCGAAAGTTCTAAAATTTCAGGCATGTACTTGCGAATTCAACTGTAGTTAACCACTACACACAAAAGTCTTGCAAAAGTTTTCGTCTATCAGACTTTGTAGAGTTCGCTTCACAGATCATTTTGACAAAAAAAGGACTTCTTAAATTCGACAAATGAATGGTGATGCTATGGTCGAAACACTGAAACCCCTATGACAGCTCTGCCTCCTAGAGCTATGCCTATTTTTTAGTATTTTGACCATAGCATCACCATTTATTTATTGAATTTAAAAAGTCTTTTTGTCAAAATGATCGATGAAGCGAACTCTACAAAGTCTGATAGACGAAAAATTTTGCGAGACTTTTTTGTGTATAGTGGTTAACTATATGTAAATCGTCAAGTATACGGCCGAAATTTTGAAACTCTCGGCAATTCTCTAATTCATTTTCATTCTATCAATTACCATTCATACTGCTAAACTCCGCTTTCGGCGAGCATTCATTTGGTACAAAATTTAATGTTGATATCATTTGTCGTTGGAGCTGCAGCCCTCGGGCAAAATATTTTTGACAACTATATAGTCGAAAAAATACATAATTTAGTCATATCGTCTCATTATTTTCACAAGAAAATACATGCGAGAGGACACAGGACCGAAACCGGATAGAGAAAAGAAAAAAAAAACAGGACAGTGGACGATGGCGTCTTTTTCTATCGTATCTTTCACTTAAAATTTTGTACATATACAGTGTTACTCGTGACTAATCAAAGTGTTTTACGTACTGTCTATTAAGTAAGTCACGTTTGCTTCCTTGTTTTTTTCCAACCTAAGTTTTATTTATCAATCGTAATATTTTCTACAAATCATTTATATTGTGCATAAATATTGCAGACATATACGTGATGTATAGTCTTCGAGGCTAGACTAGAATTATTATTTATCAAAAACTATCTATGCCTACTGACAAATCTGTTGATAACAATTCAAGAATTCAATCAGAAAATAATGCTAGTAGACGAGTACTGTCTTGTACTAAAGTTTTCTTCAAACAATTGATTGCACGTAAACCAATGGACATATTACAAGCTGAAATTGATACACGAAATGAATTGAGACGTGATCTAAATTGGATTCAATTACTTGCTATAGGTCTTGGTGCTACTATTGGTGAGCGAGATTAAAAACAATATATGCGGTAAGAGTTTTGAATCTTTTTTTAGGTGCCGGGATATTTGTATTCAGTGGACAAGCTGCTGCAAAATATTCTGGTCCATCAGTCATCATTTCGTTTCTTATAACAGGCATTATTACTTTTTTGTCGTCTTTATCGTATGCAGAATTAGGAGCAATGATGCCTACTTCGGAATCAGCTTACATGTATACTTATGCTGGTGAGTTACTGATGCCATGCCTATTTTACTTTCATGATCATTTTGTTTTTATTGTTTTAGCCTTGGGAGGTACACAATGAAAAGTATCATTATAAAAGATTCATTTTTTCCTATTCATTGTAGAATATTTGGCATGGTTCATTGGTTGGAATTCTGCACTACTTTATTTATTCGGTTTTTTGACAGTGACAGTTACTTGGAGTAGGCGAGTTGTTCTATTGGTTAGTATTGTGTCTGATTGTAATATAACAAACATGATTGTCAAAGCACCAGTGAATTGAAACGAAGATGCTCAGCGTTTTTTTGTCACTGGTCAAGCGATTGATTTGCCTGCTATTGCAATTACTTTTGTAATTACAATTTTTCTTATTATTCGAATTCGTCAAACGGCTATAGTCAATCTCATGTTGGTTGTGATCAAAATTATAATAATTTTAATATTCATTTTTGCCTGTTGTAATTATGTGAATCGCGATAATTATTATCCATTTTTTCCACCTAATAAAGGTATATGATTGTCTGATTAATATATTTAAGACATGAATGAATTTCATTGTCTTTTAGGTTCATTTGATAAATATGGAGTGACAGGCATGCTGCATGCATGTACTTATATTTTCTTTGCTTTTGTGGCTTTTGATTCAGTTTCAACAGTAGCTCAAGAGGCAAAGTCACCACAGAGATCGCTGCCAATTGCCATTATTGGATCAACAATTGTTCCACTACTACTTTATATTGGAATTTGTACTGTTATGGTTGGACTCGTTCCATATAAGTTATGAGATACAGAAAGTCCTCTTTGTGAGGCAATGTAAGGCATTGCTAATCTGTTAGTGAATATCACTGGTACTCATTGTAATTTTTATAGAAAAGCTACACCATACGGTCGTTGGTTTTTAATTGTTATGCATTTAGGCGTTATTGCTGGTCTTACAACTGTAGGATTGACGATAATGCTTTCGCAGACTCGAGTATTTTATGCAATGGCTCATGATGGTTTATTGCCATCATTTTTTACTAAAATTCATAAGGCCACTAAAACTCCTTGGATTTCAATAATAATTAATGGTGACTATTGTTTCCATACGATTTATAGAATAAAAGGTATCTCGATTTTTTAGGTATATTTTGTGCTGCTTTGTCTGGTATTTGCCCAGTAGATATTCTTGGCAAAACAACTGCAATTGGCGCTCTAATTACATATACTTTCGTACATATTACAGTCATAGTTGTAAGTTCAACTGATTCGTTTCCATATTCTGTTATCTGAAATGTCTTTTATAGATGCGCTTTACACATAGAGATATGCAACGAATATTTCAAGTGCCGTTTGGTTCATGGCTGATTCCGACTATAGATTTCTTACTTTGTATGATTCTTATGAAAGGTATAGCAGACACAACAGCTTATCGGTTTCTTGTGTGGACAGCATTAGGTCAACTTGTATATTTTTCCTATGGCTTTTGGCATTCTAAACGACGAAAATTAATGAAAGGTGAATATGTTGCAAATACGATCGATCTTGTGCCTACAATAGAAAGTATTATGGGACAATATACACAACATGGATTTGAATCGGATATAGCCAGTGATAATACTGAAAGCGCAGCATAATAAACTTTTTGTACTAATACTTGTAGATATCAATATAAAACAATTCAATTAAACAAAAAGTTAAATTGTAACATTTTTGCAATTCGATTTAATATAATAAATCGTTCATTATTAAGTATAGAATAGTTTATTGCAGTATTGGTTTCAAAGTACATAGTCTGTACTGTCTTCGATAAGTATTGTTTATTAGAATTTTTGAATAGAATAATATTATTAGTTTTTTCATAAGTGCTTTTGTAAAAGTAAATTTTCTATTTGATTGATATAATCCATTGGACGAGCTCTTTTTGAAAATTGAATGTATTTGTTTTTATCTTCTCATTATTATTTTAGTAAATAAAAATATGATATCATGTTTTTGATACAAGAATGGATAGTTAAAACTTGCATTTTGAAATTCATAGTTATTAAATGTTCTTAAATGAAATCAATCGACATGAAACATGACCGATGTAAGATTTTCATTACAAAAAATATTATCTTCGGCAAGAACACAAATCAAAAATGGCACATTGAACGAAAGTGTGAGTTTGAGATATGGGTGTGGGTGTAGACAACTTTCGCCACACACCCCACCCACACCATCACCCACACCCACACCCAATATCATAACATTGCTTCTTTGAAATCTATGTTAGCTTCCTTGAAGTTCAAATTTCCATCTCCAACATCGAAAATTAGGATAGAACATTGATTCAATATTAAAAAGAAAAGGAAAAAACAGTGTAATCCAAATATACTATCAAATATTACATTCATCATTCTATCAGTATTCATTATCAATAGAAATATGTTTTAAAGAAATTGTGTTATTTTTTCTATTTAATTTATGTCCAAAGAGCATCATCTCGACTAGTATATTTATAAAACTTTCAACATAGAATCAAATAACAACATAATAAAAGCAATAAAATCTAACTCCACCACAAATACCATCCCGTGTGATGATTTTTGATAGTATAGTAATAAATTAATTGGTCACGGTCGATCATTCTTTGAATTTGCTCGCCTTCTTGGGGGGATATGTATCCAAAACGTAACCAGAAAAGATTTGGAAGATAACCTGATAATAAGAATTGTACAATTGATTCGTGTTGACGTCTGACAGTAATAATATCAAGATGTTCTAAGCGAGGACAAAGATGAACAAAAAATTGCATATATTCCAATGAACATTCATCATCGATGCATAATTCAGTAACTTTACTAGCCTTTGATATTGAGAAAACTTGATAGCTCTGTTTTTTTGATAAATGAAAGTCATCTGTTAATGACATACCGATTAAGGTTAATGATTGAATATTCAATGAATATCGTAATAATTTAATAAGTTTCTTAATAGTAAAATGAGGATCTCGAACTACTAAACAAGTAATTTGCATCAACGGAATAATACGATTAATATTGAGTATTGATCGACCATTACTTTCAATATCATTTTTAATTAGAGTTAGTTTAGTCACATTTGGAAAATGAATCAAATTATCATTCGGTATGGGATCGATACCAATTGTCAAATGAGAAGCTGAATTGATAGTCGTCTCATAGTTATCACAGCGATATAATTCATAGGATTTTCTTCTGAAATCGATAGAAAAAAAATCAAAGTTTCAATTTAATCTATTCTATTAAATTATTTCACCTGTATGGATGAGTAGAATAAAATATTCCTGCAAAACGACCATAAGCACATGACCAATCTTTATATTGAAAAAACCATTGTCGATTTGTCCAAAATGATGATTTGAAACTATCTAATAAATGATCTGAGCTAATATACTCATCCAGAATATCATTTTTAGAAATCAAATACATAAAATCAAACATGTATAAATGAGGCATATGATTTATAATTAATTGTTTCCAACGATTAGCACAAAGAAATGTGCTGTTCCCGTGTATTGTTAAACGTAAACGTTGCAAATTATGAGAAATTTTAGATAAAAATTCTTCGATTTCATCGAATGAAACATCATTAAAAGTCAATATGACATATGTCAAATAAGATGGCATGGATATTGGTTCATCTGTTTTATAATCGAATCCCAATCGAAATCGACATGATAAATATATCAATTGAGGCGTATATGTTAAAATTGGAGTAAGCTGATTGAGACATAAATCACCATCAATAATGAGATATTTAAGTGTTTGACATTGATATTTTAGATCATGATTACATGGTAAACATTTATTATTGAGATCTCCATAAAATGTTAATTTACAATATTTGATTATAGGTAAACGAAAAATACATTGAAGTATAGGATTTTCATCTGGATAATAAAGTGATAAAGTAATGGAAAGTGTAAAGAGACGTGGTAGTAATAAAAGAGAATTAAGAAGTTGAATGAGAAGATTGTACGATGTTATATGATCGAGAATGAGTGTTTCAAGATGAATAAACGAATGAATCGAGAACATATCGAAAAACAAATCGATGGCACAATGATTCGATAGAGAAAGTGAAACGATTTTATTCATATTTGGTTTGACAAGTTTTTCACATCGAAGAATAAAATTTCTCTTTGGTAACGATGGTAAATTAATTTTGAGACGAAAAATTTGACTATTAAATAGATATTGAAAGCGAATGTTCAATTGAACAAATGTTTTATAGATTTCCCAACTATCAAGATAATTAAATATTTCGTAAATCAATTCATTTGCAAGATCTTCAAAACGAGTAGAAGAAACTGAAAATTAAAAGAATTAGAAAACATTCATTCAAATTTAGTAAAAAAATCACTAACGAACCTAATTCGTTGTTTTTCATTTTGAATGTGTTCATGTTGTTTTTAGCCTTATAGTATTTCGACATTTATCTGAAATAGAACTGTACATTTAAAAAAAATGTTGAGGAGAGATCCAATGTAAAGAAGAGAAAATCGGAACAATTCTTTGCTTCGTTCTTGATCTCAAATAAAAATTCAAATATACCCATGTAAAAAAAAACGGTCAAAAAATCAGATTAAATTTGATTTTCAAGAGAATAATCACAAAAGTCGATTAAAGATACCATTTTTGAATTAAAGGACGGGGGCGCATAAGACAGCATTTTGGCCCCTTTGATTATTACGACCAAACCTAATTAAATCATATATAGAATGAAAGAGCATGAACTCACGATCATTTTGATGCCAAATTTGAGGTGTTTTGAATGAGTTATAAGTGTAAACCGAATCTAGCTTTAGTACATGCGAAATGGGCGTTTCACCAGTAATCCTCGTCAACAGTGTGAGCGATCGTTTGAAACAAAACGAATTGAGTTGGATTCTGTTTACAAGTTATTCTGATAGGCCGTTGTCTAGACTACAATTTGATAATAGAACCGCTCATTTGAAACAAACTTTTTGGTTTTAAGAGATTGAATGCATATCTTACCTTAGAGAATTTTGACCTTATATTATGCATGCATATAACATTTGTCACTCGATTATTGCATCAATGAAACTGCGTCCAAACTTCGTTCACTTTCTGTTCGATAGAGATTTTAAAACACTATAAAACCAGCTATTTTTCAGGATTTAAAAACGTGGGCCCATAGGATAATTCTTAAGGCTACTGGTTTCACCCCCATGATTTTTAGCGTTTTTGATCTATTGTCGACGGTTTTCGCTTAGAATAGTCCGACTTTGTACCCAAAAATATGCCATATTCGTAATCGGCTCAAAAATCTGAGTCGAATGATATGTATTCCAAATTTTTCTTTCGACTTTTTTTTTTGGTCATATTTTTAGCTGGGGTCCCCCTCATGGATTAGTGAAAAAAATGAATTTCATTAAAACGTTGTTTTTATCATTTATTCACCTTCCATTTTGATTTCTATTACAGTCGAGTCCGCTTATAAGAGCGCAGTCGGGGTTTCTAAAAGAGGCTCTTATATCCGGACCGCTCCTTTATCCGAACTATATGTAAAACAGTGCAAAAATTGTTTCTTGTCAACATTTATTAAGTAGTACATAGACATACATAAATTTACTTAAAGAAATCCGTGATTTTACTTTGAGTACGATTAATTAAAGCGTTCTTTTCGATCATGTCTTCGATATCATAATATGAATTATACTCTGTAAAATTCTCTTCCAAATACTTGCGAACCATCGAAAGATGCATCAGTGCATCTTTATGAGAGACACCTGGCATCGGTTCATCAACAATTCCGGCTTCTTCTTCATCTTCTTCTTCTAAAATATATATTACCTTTTGGATGGATGACTATCTGACCCCTTTATTGAAGAAACAGCAAGTATATATACATAGGAGAGAGACAATAGATGGACTAGAGAAAAAGTCGAGAATCTTCGTCCGACTGTTTAGAAAATGAATAATAGACAGAAAAAGACAATGGTTCTTCTTACTCAACAAAGACGTCAGTTCGGACAAGTGAGTAAGTCGAAAAAGAGCATACGTGCAACAGATGAATAGAAAAAGAAAAGAACAAGAAAATACAATATGGCTCTTTTATGCGGACTCAAATCGCAAAAAAGCGCCAAAACAAAGCTCTTATAAGCGAACCGCTCCTTTATCCGGAGCTCTTATAAGTGGACTCGACTGTAATTTGCTGTTCGGTATTTTAACAAAAAAAACTGTTAAACTTTATAATATGAGCCTAAAATGCCGATTCATCTAACTTTTCAGGCCATAATATCAATGAATATGTGTCAGCTTTGAGACTGGTTTATTATAAATTAGATAATAATTAAGAAAACCATACTTTGTTTCCAAGTTTAAGAATCATATGGTTATTCAATCTCTTCAAAACATTCGCATTGAATAATATCAGAATAGTTCTCTCGCATACAAGATTATTTTCCTGTTATAAAAATCGTGTCACTGTTGGCGATTAAGGATGTGGGTGTGAATTGTAGAGTGTCTTGGATTCATACGCAGTGTCACTCACATCCACACCGCGTTTTGAGAAAAATACAAGGGGAAACAAGCGAACTTCTGTACTTCTGAAGTACAAAAGTACGAATAAGGACCAGAACTACAGAGAAGTACGATGATATTCCCTTGACTGTAGTCAGGGTCTTAATCCCGAAATTGACTGTGTTTGCGTATTTGTGTATTTGTCTGCAGAGTAGTGATTCGAAGCTATGCCAGAACAAAAACGATCCTTTAGCGGTATCTCTAGGTCCTCAAGTGCTACAAGTAGCGTGGATCGAGGCGATCCACTAGGTTCCTTGACTGTACAAAGTCTTGTACCATATAGATGCCTGTTGCTCAACCACAGAAGCTGAGCTGAGATAGTTTACCCTTTTGTATGCTTAATATCTTCTGCTATGACATTTCGATTCATTTTCATTTTTTTCCTCCTTCTTTTTCTTCTAGACTAATTTTTTCGTTTCTCTTTATACTACTGATTTCTTTGTGAGAAATATTTTCGTTGCATTGTTTGCATGCATATTCTTTCTGTTCTCTGAATTCCATCGCATATATACTCATTATGATTTTTTTCATATCAAGGAAGAAACGGGAGAATGAGTAATAAAATATTTTTTATTAACGAGAGTCAAAGAAGAAGTAAATAACATCCATTTGTTTCGTTTCCTTCTATAAATGACAGCAAAAAGAAATTAGTATTTCTTTTTTTTTCTTCTGCTTTGTTTATTTTGAAGGACCTAAGGATATCCCCATAACATAGGACTTGTAGATCTAAAGGTTACGCCCATAATACAGGGCTAGAGGACCTAAAGGTACCTCCCTAATGTAGGACTTGATGACCCAAGAGTATCTTCATAATATAGCCCTTGATGACCTAAAGGTACCCCCTAATATAGCATTTGAGGACCTAAGGATACCACTAAAGGATAGTTTTTGCTCTGACACAAATTCGAACTACTACTCTGTGGATAAACACACAAACACGCAAACACACAGTCAATTTCGAGATTAAGACCCTCACTACAGTCGAAGGAATTACTCGTAGATACCATAATACTAGGATTAATATATATAGTAAAAGTGTAAAAATATTTAATTCATTGTCAAAATACCAAAAATTGCCGTATAGAACGAAGGAGTACAAGAAATCCCAAGAAGTACCAAGAAGTACACACGTTCGCTTGTTCCCCCTTGGAAAAATATTAAGAGAGGGTCTGCCAGAATGCCAGATAACATGGTCGGGGAAAATTTTTTGATTTGATCATCTGAAAAGAAAGGCCTTACAGACTTAGTACTAAGTCCAAAATATTAGCTTGATCTGATCATCCCTTGCTGAGTTCTGAAGTGCACTTCGATAATAGGCCTTATAGACCTAGACAAAAAATGGTCATTTTCGCGCTTTTAATGTGGTACAAAAGCATTCCACTATTTCGAGCATTAACATAGTAATGACTCTTGCAAAAAAAGAGCATTGTTTTTTCTATCAGACCATGCCTTTTCGGACTCTCCACAAACATTATTATGTGGACAAACAAGGGCCAACAAAGTATTTTTTAACAAAAAAATACTTCAATTTTTCACAGTATTTCGACCCTTTAGACCTCAAAATGAAGGTTCCCCATAAGTTTTATGATACCAGAAGATAGCCCGTGAAAAACTACATCTTCTGATGTAAAATTATCTGAGAAAAACGATATTTGGCTGATTCAACTTTTTCAAGCCAAAAGCACGACTACACATTTTTTTATGCTCATTATAGGGTACGCTAAAACGTTGTGTACCTTCGTTCTGCCCTATTTGATTCAGAACTGGAGCCACTTTTTCAGCATTAATAGTGATCAGTAAGACCTACAAAATTGTCAAGACAAGGGCTTGCAAAAAAGCTATCTTCTATATGTTATCTAGTACACATCATCCGCAATATGGAGAATGGTACCTTGTAGTCAACCATGTGCACTTTCGTTCCCCCCTATTTGATTTAGAACCGGAGCCATTTTTTCAGCATCAATAGCAATCACTAAGATCTGCAAAACTGTCAAGACAAAGGCTTACAAAAAGGGTGTCTTCTATATGTTGTCTAGTACATACCACCCCCAATATAGAGAAAGGTACCTTATAATGAACCAGGCGTACCTTCGTTCTGCGCTATTTGATTCAGAACCGGAGGGATTTTGTTTTCAGCATCAATAGTGATCACCAAGAGCTACTAAAGTGTTCAAATAAGAGGGTGCAGAAAAAAGTTGTCTTCATGTGTGTCAACTAGAAGATATTACCCGAAATAGACAAGACAATATTAGGGAATTTGGCTTTATCGTCCATACGGACTATAATTTCATTTGATTCTTTTGAGACATGATCGAAGACATAGACGAATTCACTATGATTCCTGAACGAGCATTATGATGTCGTATACCACGGTTTACATTTATCATAAACTGTCGTATATATAACCGCACATTATCGTAAATCATCGTATCCGTGATCGCATAGGTATGCGTTATTTTTCTTATATGATAAATTATTTTTTTCATTTTTATTTAGAATTCTTCAATAGCAAAAATTATTCGTAAGTATTTATTATCTAACAAATGTTTGCGAATAATTTTTGCAATTGAAGAATTCTAAAGAAAAATGAAAAAAATAATTTATAAACTAAAAAAAAATATTTACGAATAATTTTTCGAATTGGATAATTCTAAATAAAAAAGAGTAGAAAAATTTGTTATCTAAAAAAGTATTTATATACGTTAATCAATGGATTAATTGTGATACAAAATATACGACAAAAATACGACTGTATAGGAATGTCGTTAACGATGATCGTATACGACAGTCGCATAAAATCGTATTCCATCGTATACGACCATCATCTTACGTCGTACTTTGTTGTATACGGTCATATACGATCGCAGATTGTAAACCTGGGATTATGCCATTTGAGATAACGTATTCCACATGCATTACATATAAATACAGAGACTGGTGAAGACATGTCTTTTCGTGCGGAAACCAAAAGACGTAATGCTATATCGTCAAATAGATGTAGATTTTTGGGAACGATTCGACTGTCACAACGAACACACTCCATAAATATTAAGCTTTTTCATATAAGTGACGTTTCTTCAAATAAATTGAAAAATAGTTATTTTTCTTTCTTATATACATTGTCTCTCCTCAGAACAACAATATTCACACATGTTGACTGTTCATTCACTAGTAGCCAGCGCACGGCTGCTCACATTAACACCATTCTCTTCGTATTCTGTGTTATCAAAAACAAGACTTTAAAATATGATGTATCTTACCATAAATAAATGAAATTAATATCTAGATGGTAAAGATGCTTTATCAATAGCTTTACTCTTTGAAAAGCTGAAGTCCAGCTCAAATCCTATTTATATGTTGGCTTATCAGTATGTCACTGATTCAACTAAAGATTAAACAAACAACCTAATAGAAGACTATTCGTGTTTAACAAAGTTCAGTTCATTGAAACAAGTAGTACGGAGTGCAAAAAAACTGATTCCTCGAGATTGAAGTGTAACCAAATATTAATTTATTATTAGAAAAGAACAGAATTAGATAATAACAGGGGTGTGGGTGTGTGGGTGTGTGGGTGTGAGTGTGAGTATAGGTGTGAGCGTGGGTGTTGCTCTTCTGAAAAGACACCCATCCAACCCCCATACTCCACCCACACCCACCCACACCCCGACGAAACGATTGTACAAGTGCTCCATTTTCCAGAATTTCTTACCATCCTACTCTAATCATGCACATACTGTCTTACTCTATATCCAACACCTTATTCTATCCCATTGTTCTAATCCTCTTGATCTATCCCCTTATTAAACCCCTTAATCTATATCTATACCCTTATTCTAATGCCTTAATCTATCAACTTATTCTAATTCTTTATTCTATGCTCTTCTACTAACCTCTTAATCTATATCTATGCCTTTCATCTAACCCCTTATTCTATTCCTTTAATCTATGTCCTTATTCTAAACCCTTAATCTTCATCTATATCTTTTACCTAAGCCCCTATTCTATTTCCTTAATCAAACTCCTTAATCTATATGTATCCCCTTACACTAACCACTTATCCTCTTGACTTGCGGTGGTTAAAATGTTTACAGAAATGATTACACTTAGCACTAATGTGCCCTCTCGTGATGATTGATTTTGAGCATTGAATATTGAAATCGCATGAGGTTTCTAAGATTTTTTAGCCGTGGTGCTGTGAAATTTTCGGTAGATACGCATCAAAATGTCAAAATTAGCTCGCTTTTTGCGAAAATCTTTCCTGACCCTCCATTGTATTTATTAAACTTTTTTGTTTGAAACAGTATGTGACACTGCAATACGTATGGAAGGATTCTTTTTATTTTATTTTCACTTGAGAGGGAAAAGAATCGCAAATTTCATACTCCCAAAATGGTTTGAAAAAATCTCAATTTGAGAAACCTTGTAGTGTCGACTTTGGGACTCCTCGTCATCTCATGGGAACAGAAAATGAAAATAGCGTCTCCACAGGTGCTACATTCAGAAATGTTCTTTGAAACAAAATAGCTGAACAGATAGAAGGGAGAGCTCTGAAGTATTTCCGGAGACGAAACGAGGTTATTTTGACTGGTGTTTGACGCATGCCTGCCGATAATCTCATTGCACATAGCTAGAAAATTTTAGCAAAACTTCTTCACAATAGTCTAAGCATATTTCACATTAGTTGAGTGTACAGAACAGAAAATGAATCATGTGAAGAGGGGCGTATCAGCAGTTCGATGAGACGTCAACCGTTGATATTAGCGAATTAAGTGACGTCTGTCGCTCTTGTTTTTGATATCGGTCATTAAGTGTGGCTGCTTCAAGTGAATGTGAATTGTATTACGTTAAAAAATGCTCATCTCGAATTCTATGTTTCTTTCGATAAAATGTAAAAGCGCACCAGGGCTCAACGAAGAACTCGAGATTCTGGCATAAAGTGAAGCGATCTCTGTTGTTCTAGTAATAAATTTCTTATAGAAAATCATGAAATCTAAAAGGAGCAATGCAAATGTCTAAAATTTATTTTAGAGTGAATGTATTGAATACCTAAAGAGAAGAACAATGTCAGTTCATTTGAATTTCATTTTGGTGTACATGTGTCCGTAGTATGAATGAGACAAGAAAAAAGTAGATCTGGTAGGAAACCTCATGAGTTCTGAAGCACACCAATTTTTTCAGTGTACTTGAAGTCTGTCATAGTCGCAGAGACTTCAAGTCTCTTAAATATATAGTCTTTACTTCAGTCGTAGTCCTGAAGTTTGTCAAATGGAGTCTTGAAGATAGTCAACGTCCCGAAGTCAGTGTTAATCGTAAAGTTTTCAAGGCTCCTTAATGCAAACTCATGAATTTAGCCAAAATCCTTCAGTATTCATGTCTGTTAACAGTGAGTGTCATGAAGGCAGTGAAATTCACCAAGTGTATATTCTGTTATTTCCAGAGTTATGTACTCAGCTAAAGTCCTAAAGTCTTTAAGTTTGTTAAGGACCTAGATATGATACCAGTGTAAGTGGTGAATCTTTTGAAAGACAGAAACATGGAGTTATTGAAATCTCCCAAGTGTTCTCGCTTTCCAGATTCGCCGTTATGAACTTACTGAAGGTGGTAGAGGTTTGAAGTCTCATAAATAGAGTGCCATTAATTTAATCTGAGTTCTTGGATTTTCATGTCTCGTAAAACTGACACCCTGTTGTCAGTCTTATTGCTATAGTCTTCATGTCTCTCTCTAAAAGAATGAGTGAAAAAGTTAGTCTTAGTCCTGTTGTCTTTAAATCTTTGCAAATCATAATCACAAGGGCAGTCTTAGTCATGGAGTTTATGTTTTTTTAAGGGGGTCCCCCCTCAGAAAATCGAATTTTTCGGAGACGAATCGAAATTGAACTTTTATCATAGGAAGATGCAACGAATTCTCCTCTTTCAGAATATCTATGTTTTCTCAAAAAATGAATTGATTTTGACGAACTTATCATGTAAAACTTGGCTCCTACTGTCAGATTTTTCGAGAAATTTTCGCGGTTTCTTTGCAAGCTTTTTCGACTTTTTAGGCTGCTTTCTCTTTGCATCAGCCTTTCGTGAAGTTTTTTTCTACACTAATCACTAAGAGACTATAAATAGTTAATATTAAGATCACAAATTTATAGCCTGTCTTGAACATTAATATATAAATCAGGCGATTTTCAGAAAAATTGATTTCTAATACTTATTTTCCGTTTTTCTCAAAATCAGTTTTTTTGTCATGCAGTTTACGCGGGCAGGTTTTTCTCCGTAACGATTCGACATGGAAGTGATCATTTTTTTTTATTATATAGAAGACATGTAGGGCTAGGGCTTAACAGGCTCCGATTTTTAAATTTCTCTGTTTCTGAAATAAAAAAACTTAGATAGTTCATTTCTATTAGCACCTCGAATTTGAATATTTTTCGAAAAACGTTTTTTAAAAATCAAATAAAGGGAAATTCAAAGATCGGATCCTGTTAAGTCCTAGCCTTAAGGGCACTCTACAACTTGAAAACTGCCTGAGCAGAGCTTGCTAGCTCGTATCCTTATTGTGAAATCTTTGCCCGCGTAAAGGGTAATGAATTGACTAGAACTTGATCATTTCTTTGAGATTTGAAGGAGATATTTTAACCATAAGCTATTCTACTCAAGACTAACATTCTCTGAAATTTTGGTTGAAACTGAATGAAAAATAACAAAGTTCGTTTCTGAGAGGTGGCCCCTTAAGTCTCAGTTTTCTTAATTATGAATAGACTATTAATTAAGTTTTCAGAAGTACTTTAAAATATTTTATTATGACCAATCATTCATAGATAAAAAACATATGATTTCATTCACTTTTGAATACTCTTTCTAATGATATACTGAAAGTTCAATAATATATGAAAAATTTCTCTGTAATTAATAATTAATAACATTAACTTATTATAACTAATAATCAAGGATAAATTTTTTATATCAAAATATATCCCGTTCAATTCTGCATCTAATGATATATTTTTTAAGATTTCCTCTATTTTCAATAACGAGAAAACCGACGAAATACTAAAAGTCTCTTAAACTTTTGATTATAGAGAAAAAATTCTATATCGCCGAACTTTCTCAGCTATGGACCAATCTGATGAAACATAACGAAGTCATCTGGATGTCAATTCTAACTACATCTATATGTGTAAAGATATTTATTTTTTTGTTATCTTTAAAAAAACATAAAAAAATAAAAAGTGTCGTAAACTTTTGTAGTCTGTTTTAGATAAATAAAAAACTTCAAAAAAAAGTTGTTAAAATTTTCAATACTATCAATGAATAGAGACTCAGGTTAATCTAACAGGCTCGTAAACAACAGTAAACCAATAGAAAATGGTGCCTTGATAAATACCTAACATTTTTGTAATGGAGATGTTGACCTACAACATAGATATGGATGTATAACGAGCAACGACTGCAAATATCGACGGAGGAAATTGGCACACCCAGAATTTTTGATAATTCTAATTTTCTTTTAACTTATGACAATATAGAAATTGACTTTTTAGAAGTTCGATTATAAACTATTGAAAATAAATTATCTTACAGGACAATTTTCCAAGCTCAATTCTTTTTTTCTTGTATTTCTTTACTTTTCAAAATATATTTTCAATCTCTTTTTTCATATTTTAAAGTAAATAATGTGTAAAAATACGATCTCGTATTTGTGATTTAATTGATAAAATATTGACAAAGTTTATTGAATGAGAATAATTCGAAGTCTTTTGTTTTTGAATAAAATGTTTGTAATTATAAATCAAATTTTAATTAAAATCTATAAAAATCGAATAAATTATCGAAACATTTTACTTTATTTTTCTTGGTTAATCGAAGTAATAAATAATAATTAAATGTTCGATAGTTAGAACAAGGTGTGGATAGCTCCCAACATTTTAGAATTTCACCTCAAATTTTCTCTTAATTGAGAAAGATTATGCAAACAATTTCCTTCAACTTTTAGACGTTCTGTCTCTAATCAGAACTGAAGGAAAAACAAAACTTTTCTGTAACATTAAAAATTTGAAAATAAAAAATTATTTTTCAATAGAAAAAAATAATAATTCTCATTAATAATGAATATACTTCAATCATTTTAGTTTTTATTAAAAAAAAAACACATCAATATAAATAATATTATCAAAGAAAAGAAAACAACAAAGTTTATTATTCAATAAAATAAATCTTGAGAATTGCTGATAATAATAGTTAATAATTAGAAATTAATTTGTAAATATAATATTTATTTATGAAAAAAGAAAAACTAATATTAATTTATTTGAAAATAAAAATAAAAAGGAAGGTAAATACAATAGTAAATAGGTATTTAAGTCATAAACTGAAATAAAAAAAAAAAAGTTTAAATAATTGATCTTCGTCTTGCATTAGCTGTTAAAATTAAATCCTCAACTTCACTCGAATCAATATCAATAAGATAATCAATTACTTTAAGATCATCACAAATACAAGCAATATATTGACGACCAACTGTTGGAACTTCTGGTTTTATTGGATTAATTAGATTACCTTGAGTATCTTCAGTTTCTTTATTATTTATAAAAACAGGAATACTTTCACCTATTAAATAAAATTATATTCTTTTAATTGAAGATATTTAAAAAAAAAGTTAAATTAAATCAAACCTAGTTGTTCATATCTATATTGTTTCATATTTTCATAAACACGTCCTTTTAAATTTCTAATTGAATCACGATCAAATTTTAATGTAAACTGATCTTTTGGTGGCATTGAATGTGTTCGTGGTCCTTTTTCAACACTAGATAATGTTGCTAAAAAAGCTAATTTCGATTTTTCAATATGTTCTAATGCTGTATCTTTTCCTTTTAAAATTCCCATTGGATAACTAATGATTATTTATTCTTGCTTATACGTACAAATAAAAAGAAAAAGCATTTGTTGCAAGTCAATATATACATTATCTATGTAAAACAACTTGAATTATTTTCCGTAGGAGTTAACTAAAAAAATTTTCTTGTTGACAGATAAATGACAATTGACATTCATACATATATACTTATGGACTAAACTTGTATTACTAGAATAACGTTATTTATTATTAGTTCTCTTGTCTCTTTCCTGAAAAATTTCTTTCTATTTAGATAGATTATATTTATCTTATGAGAAAAGGCATATGCGCATTGACAATCTAACCTTCAAACATAACAATTCCAATAAATCATTTAGTATTAGTATATTCAGTTCTTTTTAGCCCTAATCGTTTTTCTTTTTTCGAGATTCTTATTGACGGATCTTGTTATTTCAACCTTTATGTATAGAATGAGAATAAATATCTATCTTTCTTAGGAATTGTTCGACAACGATAAATAACAAACTCTATTTTTATTAACGAAAAAATGATTTTCGATTTAATATAAAGATTTTCTTTCAATAAAAAGAAAAATTCAAATAAAATATTCTTATTAAAATCATTTGAATTCTTCATTATAAAATAAAAGGGTGTGGGTGTGGGAGTGGGAGTGGGTATCATTTTCCTTTTTACCCACACCCACCCACACCGATGTAAAAATAAATCACAAAATTTTGGATTAAATTTTTTTTAATGTAACTGTAATTGATTAAAATCGATTTTATTTCAAGAAATTCATATAATCTATTATCAATCTAATACATCTTATTCGATCTCTATTTTTTTATCAAAATTCGATTTTGTCTGAAAAAGTGTCAAACGTTGTTAAAAGGAGTTACAGATTAGAGATAGTTTTGGATTTTGTCGAGTGAGGTGGATATATTTTCATGGAGGAAATGCAACTCAAGAAACATGTTGGTATCCCATGTAAAATAAAATCGTGAAATTTTGGATTAAATTTGATTTTTTGTAAAATAATCACAAAAAATCGATTATATGCGACATTTTTCGATTAAATTTGTGAAAATAATTGATTTTTATAGATTTTCTTTTTCTAAACCAATTAAAACCTATTTTATTACATGAAATTCAAATAATCAATTAAAAGTCTAATAGATTTTAATCAATTTTTCATTGATAAAACTGTAATCGATTAAAAACGATTTTATTTCCAGAAATCTAAATAATTAATTAAAAACTTAATCGATTTTAACCAATTTTGTGGAACTTACATATATTTCGGAAGAAAATAATGAGTGTAACTTTTCAGTTCAAGTATTGGCGGCTTCCCTTCTCCTCCCTTCCTCTTTTCCCATTACAGACACCTAGCAATGGAGAAAGAGAACATTATAGATACATTCGTCATTACAGACCTCAGCAATCGCACCGAAAAAGATTTTCAGCTTTATTTAACAATAGAAAAAGAGTTGAACAGTATAAGCAATATGAGTTTGACTGCTATTCAATAGTTCAATGTTCTCATAATTATTTGAAAAAACTAATGAACACTTAATAAAACTCTTAATAGTATAATCGTTGGTTTTTTTTAAGAACTTAAACTTGAATGCTAAAAATCTAGGATGAAGAGTGATAATAGGTATTAATCTGTCGCACGGATGATATAATCAATACAAGAAACATGATTCAGCCTTTTACTAGTGTCAAAAATAGAGCTGTTGGAACGAAACTCAGCAAGAGGATTTTATCGAAAGAGTGAGTATATAGAGAGAAACCATTGGAAAGTTAATATATCGGCTAAATTTTAAAGTGAGCACGACTCTCTGAAAGTGTATGCTAATCTATAAATCTGATGTTAACGGGCAAAACATAGACTCAAAAACTTTTAATTATCTTCAGACCTTCTCTCATTCTTGAAATTATAAATTCTTAAAAAAACTTCATTAGAACATTATGTAGTGTCGGTAGACAGAAAAAACATTGAAATTCAATGAAAAACAATTGAATTAAACCAAAAGTGAGAATAGCAATTAATACTAACTAGCTAAACAATGATAACAATTTTTTCGATATATGTAATTCCAAGAAATATAATATGTACTTATGGTGAAAATTTGCCAAAACTCAACAGAATTCAATATAATTTAATCAAAAAAATATTTAATTTTTTTCTCTCATCAGTGCAACATGAGAAATCACTAAATAAATTATTCTTTTCTTGAATATTTCAAAAAAATGATAGAGTATAAAAGATTCCTGTCTTCATTCAATAAAGCAAATCAACATGTAAATTTTGAGCAGTTTTTATTTTTTATTTTTTAAGGGTGTGGGGTGTGGGTATGGGAGTGGGTGGATGTGGGTGTGGGTATCTGTACTTCATTCTCACCTAAACCCACACCCACACCCACACCCAAACCCAAACCCACACCCACACCCACACCCACACCCAAACCCAAACCCAAACCCACACCCATCCACACCCACACATCCACACCCCACACCCACACACACACCCACACCTACCCATACGCACACACCCACACCCTCTAGAGGAAGCTTTGTTCTATAAACTGGCATATAAAAACACTTTCCTAGAATTTGAATCGAAGTAGTTTTAATCAAAATACAAAAACGCATTACATAAAATATTCTGTCCAAACATGATTTATGATCGTCATCAAACATTTGGTCTTTATGAATCAACTGCTAGTTAGAGAAAAATTCTGAATACACGTTTAGAGAGAGCATCAAATTCTGATTCTAGTTGACTACTTTCCATTTTCTCAAACTACTTCTAAGTGATCCAAAACTGAACAAACATTTTTTCTCAAGACTTTTGCAATAACGGTTAATAAGTAGATGAAATAAGAAAAAGCGAATTGGTAGTATACCAAAAAATGATCTTATTCGCTGCGTCGAAAATTGGTTACATAGAATTTTGTCAGTTTTGATAACAAAGAGTGCATATTTATAATAAGGTTATTAATGAAACTTGTAGAGTTTTTCACGCTGCATCTGATGATTTTAAAATAAACCTACTAAATGATAGAAATAAGAGATAAAAACACTGATTATTCATTATGGAACACTCATTAACTTTGAAAGTTAGATATTTTCTATATGTTGGAGAATCTTTATTTAATTTTTTTCCTTAACTTTCCACAGAAATAAGTTTGATTATAGTTTTGTAGAGAATTTGACGACTCATCTTTTGGAAAAAGAATCAGCTGTAAAGATTAAAAGGAAAAAAAATTATAGTCAAAATACTGAAAGACTCATTTATTATGACTCATCCGTTATTGTTGTTTTTGGGTTTGCTTTATTCGTTAAAAGAGCATCAAGAAAAAAAAGAATTCTAATATGATTTGATATTCATTAGAAAAATCGACTTGGTCACTTTAGTGCATAGTAAAAAAAGAAAAATATAACCATTAAATTCATGAAGATTTAGAAAGACCTTCATCAAAAGAAAACTGAATGGTCAACAGCTGATCGATTGATTCCTTACTGATATTCTTATTTGTGACAATTTAGATAATACGCAGGAGAGCAATACACCAGCATAGTGATTTTTATTTTCTGGATCAAACCAAACAATTATCTTGTGTAATTTTATTTCATTTAGCAGAACTAGTAGTTCGTGAATCATCTTCATATAACGGGTGGGTCAGAGGAAATTGCCGACTATTGATAGGCTGTTTTCTCAAGTTAGAATGAATAAGAAAGTTTCGTACTGATGTTAAAAGATAGAAAATTTTGTGCGCATCTTATAGATATGTTCTTTGCAAAATGAGCATTTGTCCTTCTCTTGTAGTATTAAAGGTATGGGATATCACAAAAAACCAACTGCTCAATGACAAAATCAGAAACTTTTGAAAATCAATTCTTGCTCAGTTAGTTTTAGTTCAAAAATTCCTTCTTGACACTAAACGATGCAGAATTTTTCGATGCATCTAGTGGTATGTTGGATTTTATACGTTTAGTTGTTTCTGCTTCAAAAAACTCAATACATCAAGAAAACACCCTCAGTCAACGGAATCGTACTTTTCATTGGCAATTCTCTCAAAACTTGGATTTAAAAGAACCTACGCTTTTTATATCAGCAAATGCAGAATTTCAAGCTTTACAAAATACTTCTCATTATAAGAGTTGAATTGCTTTTCTAACCTAGTCATGAGGCTGAAATCTATTCCTTGACACAAAAAGGTGCCCCAAATTGAGAATATAGACATTTTTTGCAAGCGGTTTTTCGAATGACGAACTTTTATCCGTAAAGTTGATACTATGTCTTAAAAACACATACTTTTTCGTAGTTTTTAATACTGCGTTTAGATAGTATATGTAAACTTATTTAACAAAGAAAACTGATATTTTATTCTAGTAAAATACTGAGCAAATGATATTTCTCTGGTGTTCAGCACTTTTAACATCAGAACGAAACTTTCCTATTCAGTCTACCTTAAGAAAACAGCCCATCAAAAACCCGGCAATTTCCTCTGTCCCACCCGTTACTTGAACTCGTTTACGTTATTTAGATAAATTCATTATATGAATGGTTATTTCTCGAATATAGATCACAATATAGAATATATTTTGTCTCAATTTCGTTACCTTTCATATAGTTTTAATATCTTTCTTCTAAAGAAAATAAAATCAACAAATGACAAAAATCATCTGTAATGATCGATTTGAATTTACTCTATGATTGTTGAATGTGGTTGTATGTGTATGGACAACTGAGTGGGCATATATTTACACTTGATTGGACCAATGATGTACTATTATCATTAAAGTACATTCACTATTCTAGAAGCAGTTTCGAATTCTCTCTAGACCTAAATGTTTGAAATATGCTTTGCTTTTCAAAATTTTTATTGTAGAAAAGTACTAAATATATGAATTTTTTCATTAAAAATAAAATGTCTATGGAAAACTGATAATATATTCGTGATCTCACAATTATTCTAAGAAGAAAACTCTCTGGATACGAGTTACATATTTTTTTCCTGTTTTTAAATTGAATAAAAGAATATAACACATAAGTCTTTGAGAAAAATTCAATAGAAAAAGTAAAACAAAAAAAAGGCTCGCTCGCCTACATGTCAGAGAACAGAGAAAAGATTTGAAACATTTTTTCTTAAAAACTGCAATTACTGTACTTCGTGCATGCAAAAAAATATATGTGTTAGTCGACGTTTTTTTCTCTTTACACACAAGCGAGTCTAATGCTTTGTGTTCTTATATTATTGTCAGATTTTTTTTTCTTGCAACTTTTTCTTATACGTCATAGAGAAAAAGCTAGATGAATCATAGATTTATTTTAAAAAGGTTGCTTATAAACAGAGCAGCGTAAAATATATTGGAAGTGGAATATAAAATAACGTTTTCAACTCAAATTATATTCAGAGAAATTAACAGTAACATGTGGAATAAAGTTCAAAACAAATTTTGTAAAATTCGTGAAAAGAAAAAAGCAAAAAGGTATAGTCGTTTGATTGATCGACAAATACAATGTGACTTACAACGTAAGAAACATGAAATCAAATGTATCGTATTAGGTATATTGAAAAATTGATTAGAGATATATGTATGAAAGAAACTATTTAGGTCATAGTGACTCTGGAAAATCAACTCTACTTCACCATACAAACATCATCTACAATTACAATCTATCGAAAGAAGATATCGCACAATATTACGCATGGATTTATATGGGAGTAATTCAATCGTTGCATGCCATCATTGAACAAATGAAAATAGGCAAATGTATAAAATTAAAACATTTGGTTTATTCTTATCGTAAGTATCTAAACTATATATCGAAGATAATCTCAAGAGAAAGTTCATTATTTTAATTCGAGAAAATGTTTTTGTTTTCCAAATAAAAACTATCAAATGAATCATTTTTATGAAACTATATAGTATACATTATAAAATAAATTGATTCTGATGTAAAGTGCTAAATTTTCAAAAAGTAAGAGACAAAAATGAGCTCAGATATCTATGAATTTTTTCAAACTTTAAAGATCTGATAAGTAGTTTTTGTATATTCAAAAAGTGAGTACACTCTAGAATCCGTCAGTGTGTCCGTCCGTTCGGTCGTCCATTCGTTTACACGATAACTTTTGAAAGGAGAGTCCGATTGAGATGAAATTTTCTACACAGTTTAGTCTTAACAATATCTCGGTCAAGTTCGAAGATGAGAATGATTAGCCGAACCGTTCTTGAGTTATTTCAAAAATATTCATTTTCCCGCATGGCTTCCGATGCGAAAATCGACGTATCCCGCTTTCATAAAAAACCTTTCCTATCATAGTCAAATAAAATCTCAACTATTATATACCATTCGATAGAGAATTTTACGAGCTACAAAATGGTATATAAAACATAAAGAAACAAAAAGGCTAGCTCACCTATTGCAAAGATAAATAAACGGAAATCGGTTCTATTCTTGTCCACGCTCTAATTGATCCACAAATAGAGCTCTATCTTCCCATCACAGAGATGACACTTGAATGTTTTCTGAGACGGAGAACTCGAATCTGTACTCCACTTGCCTCGAAGCTCCATTGGTTTAGCATTGACCAATAGAAATCAAGTTATAGAAAAAACGACTTTCTGAGGGTAAATCAAGGCGAAGAGTCCAATTCTGAGCTGAATTCACCCCCAAATCCTATTGGTTGAGCGGTAGCCAATAGACTTCAAGTGTTTATAGAAAAGGTTTACCAGTGTAATTTTTATATCCACACATTCTAGGATAACTGATTTGTCTCATTCACTTTTTGAAGTACACATAACTCTCGGATTTAGATCGTAGGTTTCCACATTTATTTCTCATCAGTCTTAGTATGTTAGGTTTATCAATGATGATTTGGAAGGCTTCTTTATCCTCATAAACTAGTCTTTGCTTAAGGATATTGAATTAGCATGAAAGTTCCATTAAAAGTAGTTAAGCAAGTAACTTTTCAAGCGCTCATAAAAATTTTTACTAATGATTATTTACAGTTCTTAGGATCTTGAATATGGAAATGAATGCCTTTCATAGCATATGATACATAATCTTTTCTAGAAACTTCTTTTGTCATCGATTTTTTTCTTACATAAGTCACATCGACATCCGCTAATATATCTTATTTATCTTTGAATAAAGAATAAAGAGTTTTGTTACGATTTGAATCATTAAATTTCAATTTTGAACGATTATCAATTGTTTTCAATCACTTAGCATAGATACTTTTACGCTCATTGACTGCTAGTTGTTTGAAGCAAAAAAGCGGAAAATGATGGGAAAATATACTAATATATATATTCAGTTAACGATAAATATAGTAAATGAAGTTACTTATCAATGCTGTTTCATTGAATTTCTGACTTTCTGCTACCTATAGTATTGAAACATACATAGATAATTAGATATCAAAACTATGAGCATTATTGTTTTGATATTAGTTATTATAGTATATTTCATAATCAACCTATGTTATGATGGTGTAAAGGCTAGAATCGTCCATAGAAGTTAACTTCTAGATTAATAAAAGAAAAAGGCAAAGATACAGTAAAGTTCTATATAAGACACGACTTATGAAAAGCAAATAGGAAGAATTAAAACGCAATTATACGAAAAATTTTGAATAATTTTCTTTATTTCTTAGTTCTCGACAATTTATTACGACAAACCAATTTGCCTAACGATATTCAACATTCTTTAGAAATAATTCATGCATTGAAACGATTATGGACGGATACCGAAGTTCAACTTTGGTACAAAGAACATGGCCATCAAATAGATAGTCATCATCACTACTATTTAACAAGACTAATCGATATTCTGACTGATGATTACTTTTTGTCAAAACAAGATATTCTACACGTAAGTAAGACGATGACAAATCATGTTAGAGAAATCAAATGTCAAATAGAAACAGGTATGATTTATTATTTTTAATTAATATTTAAAATAGAGACTCTTTCATATTTAAACAGGAATCATCTTATGGCTCATCGATGTTTATAGTATAATTAGACGTACATATAGTACCAATAAATGGTTCCGTCATTTTGAAGATGCATCAGCAATTATTTTCATGGTTGATCTTTGTTGCTATGATCAAGTGAGATGAAAATAGTATATATTTTAATTTTTGTCTCTTTTTTTCTGTAAGATTCCTTACGACATGTTTGAAAATCCAATGCATGAATCTCTTGAAATGTTTCATTCACTCTGTTCTTCACGATTTCTCAATTACAAACCAATATTTCTTTGTTTCAATAAAAAGGATCTCTTCGCTAAGAAGATTATTCGTTCAAGTTTGAGGTTAGACTTGTTGTTTTTTTTTTGTTTTATATTCCATAGAAAACTAATATTTCATATAGGCAATGTTTTCCTGAATACAATGGTCGTGATGAATATGGTGAAGCAAGCCAATATATTTTATCAAAATTCCTTCAGATGAACGAAGATCGATGCAAGGTATATTCATTATTATTCAATCATCTCTCTTTATATATGTGTAATAATCTTAGAAAATCTACCTTTTTTACATGTCAGTCACTGATACTGAAAATGTACAATGTATCATGTAAGTATTTTTATTTATCATAGGAAGTACTTAAACTTTATTGAAAACGTAAATAAATCAGTCAGAATAAAACTTTCTACTAAGTAAAATATCGAGATCTGCAAAACTAAGATCGTGAAAATAATGACACAGGATTATATTTTTTTTGACTAAGGTTTTTGGATACTTTCGTGCGATAAAATTCACTTTGACGAGAACAAATATTGCATAGGTCATTACTGGAGCTTTCGACGGTATGTCAAATTCATACTTGCAATAATACATTTATAATGAATTATAACAAATAGAAAATCAATTATCTACTAATAAGATTTTGCTTATACTAAAAGATTTTCTTCTGAATTTATAGAAATGGCATTATAGAAAGAAGTTTTGGATTTCAACACATCAAGTAAATGATTTCCAATCTACATTATTTGTTCGTATTGCTTTATAATTTAATAAAGTCTGAATTTATTCACGACAACCAGCATAATCAAATTGATTTTATTCTTTATTTAACATATTTGAGCATTCTTATCGATAAATTAACAACAAACGATTTAAATATTGAATTTCTTTCTTCAACAACAATTATCCATAAATCAAAGTATAATTGATTGTTAATATTCACCTAAGGTTGGCCGTAAAAATGTGGAAAAAATAATATCGACAGGAAAAATGGTTGATAAATATTTTGAAGAGTTGTGAATAGTGAAGAATATTTTACATAATATGAATTAATGTTAATATTCTAACAGTTATCAAATGCAGATAATGAAAAAAAATTGATTTATAATTTTTTCTGCGTAGCAACTATAAGTTGTTGTTTTATTCAGTTTGAAAACATAGTCATCTACTACAAGTCAAGATTTTTCTTTATTCGAATTTAAAAATGAGATACTAATCGGGTTACCTCCCTTTAAGAATTAGCAGTTTCAGTCTTGACAATAGAATTTTAGTTAATATAATAGTTCTTCGTTTAATCCTCTTATTTAATTTTTATCAGGTATTAGTCGTCAAAATCACGATTGATTAAACTTCTGTACTATTAAAATTATGAGAAAAACAACAATGAACCAGACGTGGTTAGAGTCACAATTTATTAGAGACATCATCTTTTTTGATATTTTTCTATTAAAATATTCTTCTACTTCCATCTTTACTTTTCGACATTTTTCTCCTTCGATATTTTTCCTTTAGACACTTTTCCCCTATTTTTTTCGACATTTTTCCAGCACACCTGATCTAATGGCTAATGTATGTTCAGAAGAAATGTAGTCACATTGATACGTATATATACTTTCAGTTGCTATACTATTGCAGTCAATAGAAATATCTCAATTGAATAATAGACCATCAACGAAAAATAAATATTTTCGATTCGTTATGATCGACAGAGCATACAGTAATCCATTGTTTATCTGATGTTATGATTGCATATCTTGGAAACATTTACATATTGGTTATAAGTGTACTTGAACCGATACTATCTTGATGATATTTTAATTCAATATTTCAAACTAATTAGTTGAAGAACCAGAAGTGAAAGAAAACGAGAAAAGCGAATGATTATTGCTAAAATTCTTTAGAAAAAGATTTGAATATGTGTCTAGATTTCAGCTCACATTGATACGTTCAACAATGGCTATGCTGCTCTTGCATTATAATTATTTAGAATAAGACTTCAACTACTGTTTTTTAATTTTGATTATGCTAGTCTTTTTTCGATTCAATCAATTGAAAATGTTTTGAAAAAAATGATTGTCAACGAAGTAGTACTTCACATCGTCGAAGATCAATAATATTCATTGTGTGCAAATGTATGTTATTTTGAATAGTATCATAAAGTACTTGTAAAATTATTTACGCATTGTATTATCCTTGAGCAATAGAGAAAATCTCTCTTTATATTACTGCCATTACATTCTGATTTCAATCAGAACTTTGTGCTATTCAATTGATCTAAAGCAAAAGTTCATATTAGATACTCAGATAGGTTAGGGGTGTGGGTGTGGATGTGGGTGTGGGTGGGGCGTGGGGCGTGGGTGTGGGTGTAGGTGTGGGTGGGGTGTGGGTAAACATATTAAGATCTCACACCCACACCCTCTTTACAAATAACCAACGTGATCGTATTGAATATACCTATAGTTCGAGTCTTAGAATTTTACATAATCTTTGTCAATGGGATGACTTTACTACTGTAGTACTAGCTCGTGAAAAAACCCTTCGTGATTATCTATATAAGTATTGGAGACGATTTGCTCACCACCTTTTAAATTCTGATGAAGGTCTTGCTTTTCAACAATCTTGGAATGCTTATCTAATTATTCCCACACCAAATAGTTGGATGAGGACCTTAAATTTTAGACGTAATAATGTATTTTCAAGTAGACTTATTCAACAGGCAACTCACTGTTTAGTTGAGTGGTTAGTGTTTGAAGAAGCCCATAAAACGCAATATGAATATTTCAGGAATTCAAATAAATATATAAATGATTTTGTATACAAGTACTTCTCACAACATCCTTCAGCTGTCATATATGATGTGTAGACTATAAGTCATATCGATCACTGTTTATCTTTTCCTCATTTCTAGAACCTTATTTGCTTGAATATATGTTTGATCTTATTATTTTTTTTCTTTTTTTGCTGTTTATGTGTATTTTTATATGTTAGTGTGATACATATAGGGCTTTCTTTATCCCATCTATTTTCTTTTGTTTCCTATACTATTTGATGCAGAATATCTGTATTACATGTATTTCTTTTTTTTTCTTTTTTTTCTAGTTATATTACTCTAACTGTGAACCAGGTACAACATGGCACAATAAAATAAATAGATTTAAAAAAAAAGTATCATTTAGTAACAAACTCAACTCTGATGAAGAGGGTGTGGGTGTGGGTGGGGGGGGGGGGTGGGGGTTTTTGTGGGTGTGGGTGGGTGTGAGTGTGGGGTGGGTGTGGGTGTGGTTATGAGTCTGCACGATGAAGAGAAGATTCACACAGACACGCACCCACGCACATTCACACCCACACCCATACACCCACACCCATACACCCACACCCACACCCACATCCTACAAAAACTGTCAATCAGAGTATGTGTATTACTTTTGTTGATGACTTATTTTTATCAAATAATCGACTAAAAATACAAAAAGCTCGTAAGAGAAACAAAGAAAATAATGAAAACAGTTCTGATCAAGACCATAGAATCTTTCAGCTTGAGTGCTATTAAAAATGCCATGATATGTATAGAAAAAATAACAAAGCGAAGCATTTTATTAGGAATATCCGCCAGATACATAAGGAGTGTGAATTGTTTTTATGTGGATTCAGAAAAAATCTACATCTTATGAGTGTTGACGAGATCAAAATAGAGCGTTTGTACTATATCGACGTAATTCTCTCATGAAAATGTTTGAAAAGAATAGAAAATTTTTATAGATGTACATAATCAACCTTTTATGAGTATTTCTCTCTTTCATTCAGCTACTAATATCATTTTAAAAACATGTTATTATGCAGTATTGATAACTATGTAGTCATTTACATCTTCGGCTTGATGACGGACCCCGAAAATTTCAATCAAGAAAATTCTGTTAAGATTTCTAAGCTCACATAAGCATCAAGAAGTTTAGTATAAATAAAATCTAACATTTAGGACTTGTATTAAATTCTAATTTTCCTTTTCTGTAAAGATTAAACCCAGACCTCATAACAATTCAAAACAATGTCTGATCATATTATAATGCTAAAACTGTCATCTCGAATTACACAGAAGAAAAATTTTTCACGTGTTTCATTCGATTCCTGTCACCTGAGATAGAGCTACAATGGTCTACCTTTACGTACATGAAATATTTGCATGTATATGTGGGGTGTGGGTGTGGGTGTGGGGTGTGGGGTGTGTGGGTGTGGGGTGTGTGGGTGTGGGTGTGTGGGTGTGGGTGGGTGTGTGGGTGGGTGTGGGTGTGGGTGTGGGTTGTGCGGTGTGCATGAACACACGATCCGTATCTACACCCACACCCACAATAATATCTTCAACTCAGATAATGCAAAGCGCTTAATCAGAACGTATAATATAACGGAAGATTTTCCATCTGACATTAAAGTTAACATAAAAAGAACAACTGATGATGTTAGGTATATCTACTATGTTATGTTGACATTACTTTGATCAGCAATTATCTTATCCTATATGTAATACCATTGACTAATCATATTATTCAGTCTGGATATTTAAATCTATCATTACACACAGTTTTTTTCTTATCAATAGGATTCAAATTCTATATAAATAACTTTAAAGTATTCTATCGTGTTTTATACTTTATTCATTTGTAGTTTATATTAAATACTTTTGTCCTACTTATGTCTTCTGTTTGAAAAGCTTCAATTAAATGAACAACAGCACTTCTCTTAATGGGACTTTCGATACGTAGAAAAAATAAATGAGATTTGTCATTCTATTAATTGTAAACAAAATATTCGTTTACATGATTCTCGATAATTAGCTTCAACTTGAATATCATCTTGATTTGTTAATTTTAGAAGTTCTTTTTCTTCTACATAAAAATAAATTTAATCTATTTATTATTTATTTCGTTTACAATAATGTATTACCAAGAGGTAATCCAGGTTTTTGAAGTAATTTTATAACAGATAGTGAAAGTGTATCGGATGCTTTCAGTAATTTTTCAAACATATCTCTAAGCTATTAAATACAAAAAGGAATTCGTATAATAATGTAATTATTTAAAAAATGTTTAGATTTTTTGTTACTTTTGCTTCAGTTTGTTCCTTGGAATACTCAAGTTTTTCATGCATACTTCATACTGCTTCATTTTTTAATCTTGATCGAGCATGATGATTGCGAAATGCACCTTGAATTTTTATTGCAGTATTACCAACTAAAATAAAATTATTTTTATTTGAAGTTAAATATTTTCGATCTTTATTTCTTATTCCAATAGAAAATCTAGTCAATCTAAGAGGGATGCCATTCAAAGTAGAATCTGAAACAAAAAAGAATTAAAAATTATTTCTGAGAGTTTTATCTTTCCAAAAACATTGATTGATTTGTAAACGATATAATAGACTTGTATTCTCTGAATTGTCAACCGACAGAATAATAAGAATAATCATCATTCTATAATCAAATATCGATAGCTTTTGGCACATTCCATAACGATAAACATATATCGAAGATATTTACACTGGGAATCACAAGAGTTTCCTCCTAAAACAATTTTTGGTTTTTGTTACTCTGCATCTTATATTTATTATTCGACTACGAATAACAAAGAAGAGCTGGAACCCATTGTATATTTTGACGCATTTACTTTCAATATCCAATTCTATTTCAACTACCAAAAATGTATTAAGAAAAAAATGGTGACCTTTCTTCTTTCACAATATCAGAATATTGCAACATTTTTAAATTTGGAGATATTTTGGCTCAGGTAAATCATGAAATCTTGAACTTTTTCTCTAAAAGATGAGATTCGCTTCACTTCTCATTGATAGTCATTTCTAATGCTCACTCAATATTAGATTAAATTAAGCACACAAGTAAAATCTTATTTGCTTTTTCGACTAGTTTTAGAACGTATTCTAACTATTGTTTTAACTAATACTTTGAGAAAATGTTCACACAAAAGATATATTGCATGATGCATTCCGTTTCACGAATTTGTTAACAAACACTAAAGAAAAAAAATATTCTAATTCAAGAAATATGTATTGAAACTATCTTGAGGGTGTGGATGTTAGTTTTCTCTTCATCGATATCGGGATCCGGTCGGATCTGGAAAGCTTGCATTGATCGAGTCTGAGTCTGAAGAAAACTTTCATGTATATAATATTTTTTGAATTTTTTAAAGAATTTGTTCGTTTCATAGAAACAGCATTAAATTGATTGATAGAATAGATAAAAATCAACAAAAATTCTTGCCTGTAACATCTAAACCAAATTACCATTGTGTTTAGATCCACAAAATTTGACCGTCCGGGTAAGAGTTCAGAAAATTGTAAATAGGTCTAGAATCAGGTACAAAAATTTTAAATAATCGGATCCAAGTTCAGAAGTTCTTGACCTAGACGGGTTCTAGTGGATGTGTGAAAGAGAATATTAGATCAATAAATCGTCACACATAGTCCATAAATCCATTCACGCCCCGTTTTTTGGTACAACTATCAATAATATATTATTATAAAAATATCTGTTGTTTATTGACCAACAATCAACCTTATTATTAGACAGTGAAAAAATGTGTTTCGTTTTCTCTTAAAAAAAAATAACAGTAGTCGTTAAAAATAGAAAACATCTAACTTGATCGAAATTGAACATAGATTTATGATAACGTTGTAATATATTCGCACACTTTTTAAACAGAAAAAAAAGTTATCACGTAAACATAGCTGTATTAGTAATTATTTCGCATAAACAAGTAATTGCTTGTTTAAATACAAAGATTAACATTGCATTCATCAATTGCACTTGACTGTTTCTGTAGACTCATAGTAAACTGTGACGTTGACATCATCTGAAGGTTTTAGATACCATTCTTTGGCAGGTAAACTATCTAAATGTTTTAACTTACGCCAGAACAATCTTATCCATATTAAACCTAGGAGAACACATCCTGCTACTTCAATAGAATATACATGAGATGCCGGTAACCAACTTGCAATATACAATACTAACGTTGACATAAAACTTTGTCCTAAATTAGATATGGTTGCTAATAATGTCATATATGTTCCGGCTATTTGTGGTTCACTAATACGTGCAGAAAAGCCAACACGTGAGACTACCATTATATACACAGCTGCTTGATTCATGCAGAATAAAATAATTAGAACAGGATAAAAATATGATCTCTGAACGATATCTGGTATGAAGTATATGTAAATAGCCAAAACAACAGCACTTATTAAACGGAAAATATAACCATAACCAAACCATTGTAAATGACGTTGTATTTGACTCATAAACAACGGTACTACAATATGTATTGCAACTGGAGGAATATTTAGAAGAGCAATAGTATCACGTGTTATGCCATATCTATATATTCATATTAAAATTAAATGAATCTATAAGTTAAACTTACTCTAATAAGGATAAAATAGTCATATAATTCGTTGCTGCAAAGCCAATATCGAAAGTTAATAAGATTACGGCATATTCGCACATACATTTCTTTCGAAATAACTTTAATATCGATGAATATGTTTCAGACAAATCTAATTTTTTATAAATTATTTTTTGTATATTAACATTCGTTGTTTTATTTAATGATTTCTTCGGAAAGAAGATGACTAAAATAATAATATTTACAATGATAAATTGTGCACCTCCAAAAAAAGTAAATTCTTGAAGAGAAAATAATCCAGATGAACGTTCAGGTAAAGAAAGAGGTTTTCGAATATATTCATTCGTAAAATTTGATGATTCAAATATTATAAGCACTGTAGAACTAAGAAAATATCCAATAACTTGTCCAATTGTTTGACAAGTTGATGCCCATTGAGGATTTAAATTAGCAAATAATAAAACAGATAATCCATCAACAACAACATCTTGGCTTGCTATTAGAAAATATATAAAGAAAAAAATAATTGTCAATGTCACAATTTGTCGATTGATTAATAAAGATTCCAAATAGAATGAAAGAATTATGAAGATAATACCAATTGTTATTTGAATAGGTATTAGCCATGTTAGATAACGACCAAACCGATAATGGTAAATTGAATCCAATATAGGTGCCCAGAGAATTTTTAAACTGAATGGATAAAAAGTCCAACTAAATATACCTTGTTCTTGCCATGATGCTTTATAAAAAGCCAAATATAATTGAATCGATGCTGTAAAACCTTGAACGAATCCTTGTAAAAGATAAAGTATTATGATAGTTAAAATATGCAATGTCAGATGATTTTGTTTTAGTGGCATCTCAAAACAACATTTATTTCATTTCATTGAATATAGAAACAAACTATGAAATTTAATTTTAAAAGAAATTTACTGGAATAGAAAAGGATATACGTTTTCAGATGAACGGTACCCTCATCCGATTGACTCAGATTTTTGAATGAGAATGCGAAGTACACTGAGATCTCGCACTCCTTTTCAGCAGATGAAGTGAGATGTTACACTCCTTTTTTACGCATCAAAGTGCAAATATATAAATGTATCTAGAAAAAGGAAATAATAGTTTATATTTCATTCTCTCGACTTCTCTGTACATGGATAGATATAAATCATAATAAAAAATAATGTGTAAATTATCATTAAATCACAGGATTAACAAAAAAAAACTCAGTCATCAAGACTATCTGTACATCTAGATATTCATTCTAGTTCACCAAAAATAAATATAATTTCAAAATTATTCGGTTATTACTATTATTTGAGTTTTCTTTTGATTGATCGAATAATGATCTGGTTGATTGAATAAAAAATCTTTCTAAAAATATTGTTTGCGAGAGTGTCTAGATGACTGTTCTTTATTCATCATCTGAAATAAGAATAAGAGAAGACAATTTGCATGAATTAAATAAGAAAATGCATTATAAAAATGAAAAAAGTCAATACAAATTAGAACATAAGGCAAAGTGAAAAATGTTATAATAGAGTGCAAAATATCGTGCAAATCAAAAATAAGTGCGATACACGCATCATTCGGAACACCGATCTGAACAGCAAAGAAAAAAATATATTGGTTAATCTATTTTAATCAATGAGTACGAAAGAACAAGAGATGGCGTAAGTCTCTATGCCGAAGAGAATGATTAAATAAAGCAGCAATTCAGATTCATACTTAATGGTATTTGTTTGGAAAAAAAAAAGAAACTTCACAGACAGAAAAAGAAATCTATTGACAAATAGAGATGAAGATATATAGTAAACTGTGGTAAACGTATAACGTGATACAGTAAATTCTAGTAAAATGGCTATAACTTTTTTTTTATTTTTTTAAAAAACTTGCCTCACAAGATATGTAGCTGGATGTATTTTCGATTATGCTTTTACCCCATATGGATCTAATATATAATCTCGCTAGTTGCACTGCGATAAACGTATAATTCTAGCCATTGTTCATATTCGAGCGATTGGTACTTTTTTTTTATTATTTGTTTAACCAATTGATAGTTCAAAATGTTCTCCATCACTCTAAACTAATCTTGAGGTTGTAAGTCAAGGTCTATAGTTTTTTTTTAAAAGCTTATAAAATGAGCTCCAAAAAACATTTCGTATACATTTGCCCCCTGTGAATTGTGTGTAAAAGCGTCATTACGCTTGTAGAGAAAATGTGTAATATCAGGATATTGTGCTGGATGTGAATGTGAGTTAATATGAGTAACAGAAAACATATCCACCATCATACCCACACTCTTCTCTCATTACAGTGTTTTGCATTTATATGTATGAGTTGTGTAAGAACCATTTTCTCCGTTTTTTTTTGTTTGTCCTGATGAAACGTGGCAAACACGGATGAATGCAAATAGGACGGTAACTACTGTTCACACCATCAAACACCCAGTCAATTGCCCCATCAGTGGGACATTTCTATAAACTTTCTTGATGTTTTCAATTTGGAAGAAGTTCTATTGATTTTTATTTCGATTGTCAATGACAAAATTTAACAACTATATTTTATCGTAGGTAGTATTACATCGATCTTCGGTTTTTCCTTGTTGAAACGGCTTTTTAGTGGATAGAATGCATGTAAAGAAGAATCTTCCAAATTTAGAAGATTTCATAAGGGAGTTTAGGACTTATTTGAGACGAGAATTCTCATTCTGTTACGGTATAATTTTGAATGCATACAATCACTTACTGATTACATTTTCACTTGTGATATAACACCGTTTTTATTTCATTGAAAATCCTAGAAATTTTATTAAGTTGGTCACAGCTCCGATTGATTTTGTACAGGGTGGTAAATAATATTATTCCAGGGGGGTAACACTATGATCTCGAATCGGAGATATCATGAATTTTATACCAAATGAAAGCTCGTGAAAAATGGGGTTTAGTGATAGTAAATAGTAAGACTTTGAAGAACTTTCTTGTATTAATTTATCAAACGTTACGATTTTTATCGACATAAAATATTATAAAATCAGTTCATCGAAAAAGTTCGGGGCTAAACTATATGTTGTACAACTGTTTATTTTCTTATTATTTATTGAGTACAATCAATAATCAGTATGACGACCATTAGCACTCTTTACTGCACGAAGTCGAGATGGATACGAACATAAAAGAGCTTCAAACAATTCGGTATTTTCTTCCATGTCCGTCAAAACATCCGCAATGTGCTTTTTAAGTGTGTCTTCACTATATCGATTATGTCCAGTTTCCGATAACATTTTTTTGTTCAACTTCATCTTTCATTATTGATCCAATATGTTCCGCCGCATTGAGATCGGGCGAATTACCAGGCCAAATATCATTGCCCCAAAACTCGATTTTGTTATCTCTAATCAGATGTTGAGTCATGTTTGCTCGCATACACGGTGCTTTATCGTGAACAAATATCACATTATCCAGATCAATTACGTTTTCCTCGTCGGTGAGGAATGGAAATACGTGTTGTATTAAAATAATGTCACGAAAATATTGACCGGTCCAAGATTCACCTTTGTCTTTAATCACCCAATGCATTTTTTTCGCGGTGAAAATGATAAAAATACCGATACACGCTTGGTTTTTAACCATTTCGCGATACCTTTCATCGTCTTCAATATCTTCAACACTTTTTGCCCAAATCCTATCATTTTGATAATTTGGTTTGCGAACTGTCCAAACATAAAATTCATCTGATGGTGCCAGATGAAGAAAATCTTCTTCAGTCCAATCTTTCAACCAATCACAGAGCCATAATCGATCTGATATATGAGTTTCAGATTTTAACGGTCTTGAAATAACATGAAAAGGCTTTAATCCTTCCCTACGACGGTAGTTATTAACTGTTTGTCGAGTAACATATTCTTTTTGTTTCTTTGCAATCTCTTTCGCCACGACAGAACCGCTTTTCCGTTGGTGACCACTTGCTTCACGAATAATGTCCTGAGCAGCTCTCGATAACTTGAGTTTAGGACCAGCATTCGAATAATCAGCAAAACATTGGTCACACGATTTTTCCCACCATTCTGTAACAAATCGAGTCGTACGGTGAATTTTGTCGGCAATCCATTGTCTATTTATAAATGTTGCACCAGCATCACGAGCTTCTCGGAAAGTAATGCATTTAATTCTATCAATCATTCTTTGTTGTTCGGTATCATAAGCGCCAGCCATTTGAAATAACAAACGAAAAAACACTGAGATTTCACTCGACTATAACTTTCAGACAGTCCGAGAACGAAAAAATTTTTCAAATAACTAGTATCACGTGGAGAGAAGAACAGAACGCCAAAGAACCATCTTATTGTGTGAGTCATAGTCATATATCATCATCGTTATCATTTCTCTTTCGTTTTCATAAAAAATGTTCGTTTTCAATGTCTCAAAATGTATGAAAAATGATTTTTAACGTGTTTTTGAAAGAAAATTTCGTTGTTTTTAAAAATTTGGTACACGAAAGTTCTTCAAAGTCTTACTATTTACTATCACTAAACCCCATTTTTCACGGGCTTTCATTTGGTATAAAATTCATGATATCTCCGATTCGAGATCATACTGTTACCCCCCTGGAATAATATTATTTACCACCCTGTACAACCCTCAATAGAGCTGAAACACAGAACTCATATTAGAATTCAATGCAAACAAAGGAGACCAATGGAAGAAAGGGTACCTAGAAATTAAGACTGAAATCGAAATACGCAAATGACTACAATAGACGAAGCATCATTTGACTATACCATAGTTACGAATTGGCGAAAGTGAAGAAGAATAGATGTCACATTAGTTGTTTAAGATTATATACATCTACATCAGTATTATTCATTCTTTTGAGACCAATTCTAGGGTGTGGGTGTGGGTGGGTGTGGGTGTGGGTGTGGGTGTGAGTGGGTGTGGGTGTAGGTGTGGGGGTGGGGGTGGGTGTGGGGGTGTGGGTGTGGGTGGGTGGGGTGTGGGTGTGGGTGTGTGGATGTGGATGTGGATGTGGCTGTTCTACTCATCAACACCCACACTCACACCCACACCCCCCCCCCCCCACCCACACCGACGCATCCACACCCACACCCACACCCACACCGACCCATCCACACCCACACCCACACCCACCAACACCCGCAGCCACACCCCACCAACACCCACACATTACCCGCACACCCTTATTTATGATATTTTTTTGCATCAACATCTGTTTGCTCGGACCTGAAAATCAGTTCAATATTGGATATTAAACGAGTTAAATCAGTTACTAGACTATTTGTCGTTGGTAATGTGGCAGGCCATCAGAAAGTCTGACAATAAATCAGACGAAGGAGCTCACTGTGTGAAGACCACACATGATAATGATCTCTTTGGATAAGAAACAGGTAGTGCGGTTGAACTAAACAAGACAGTAAAGAATAATGAGTGTGAAGTTGATGGATTAGGGTTCTTGAGAACGTCTACCCTACAGAAAAGTCACACAATAATCGACCGTTTTACTTAAGGAAGTTTTTAAAGAATTCTTGAAAGATTTATTCCGATGTTAGACATCCGTAGAGAGTTTATGAGCGGAAGGGTTTATGAGAAAAGTGTATATGTAAATAAAAACGGTATTTTATTCATATTTACATGTTTATTATTGAACACTTACAACAGGGTCGATTATTAGTCTACGCACAAGCGTAAATTGTTCTATAATTTCAACAATAGGCTAGTTTATTCCACGGTTTTAGCCAAAATTGTTTATTATTCTACGCAGAAAAGTAAATCGATCTGCGTTTCCTTCAGAATGGTTGATTATTTTGACCACAATTGTAGAATATTTAACATTTTCCTTTACAGCGTACTCGTCTCGATAATTATCTAGAACCTTATGAGAATACTAAAACAAGATAATTTCGTTCTATTTCCTTTCTTTATTTGATTATCGCTATAAGTGCCTTTCGAAATTATTGTAATCACTTTTTGACCGTTGTTGGGCTATTCCTCTCCCTGTGATTAAATACAATATATTTTAAGAACTTTTTCTATGGTCCAATGATCCTGTACGTACCACCTACCGTATTCTGGTTGTAAAAATTAATTATGTTCTCCGAAAATTGTATCAGGACTAGAATTTTAATGGTTCCCTTTAACGAGTCAGGTTAACACATGACATCTTGACGGTATATGCGAGTGATTCTTGACCAAGCACACTGCTGATAAGTACAATCGTCTTCTAACATGTGCGCCGAAAGCACACATGTTATAATTTCATGTTTTGCTAATTCATCTACTGTTACTCCTCTTCAATGACACTATATATAAGATAAATACCCAGGTCGATCGTTCCGGCCACCGGGTACTGCAGGTACCGACAGGAAGTATGCTAGAAAATCGCCGTATCCTGAAGGAAAACACCGGAAGTCACCGGAACATGGAAGCAGTATTCCGGCGGGAACTGTTCCGGATTTTTTCCGATGGATTGCTGCAAATTTCCTGTGCCTTCCGAAAGGAACCGGCCGAAAATCATCGGAAAAAATCCAGAAAATTTTCAGCCGGAATACTGCTTCCATGTTCCGTTGATTTCCGTGCGCTAATCTGGAGATATCATTATGTGAAAAAGTAGCATAAGAATTATAAACGACATGGACATTCAATTTTTTTCAAGTTGTATCAGAACTAACGAAGTCACATTGACTTAGATTTTTGAGAAAAATCGAGTGTATTCAAGTTCAACATACGCTCATCAGTCAGCTGAATGTGGCTCATTTCCATTCTTAATACAACGAGATTTTTAAGCAGACTATGTAGTAGAATTCATTATTTCATAAATCATCTTACCGACTCCTTCACATGTAATTGAACGTGATAATTTACAGATTCCAAGATCCTGTTCTTCATCATGTGGTTCAAGTACAGTTCCATAATTCTCTAGCTAGATTAATACAGTAAACGAACAAAATCAAGCAGTTTGATTGTCTTCTTCATTTAGATATGTCGGCAGCCTTAACATCTCTCTTCAGTGAAATGGAGTGATTTACTTCAGTTCATTTTTCCTGTTTTTTTGCTTATCCTGATAGTTCTCGTGTATTTGATTGAACAAGACTGTTACGGTTAGATGTATTCTTTTCTGTGCGTACTCTCGTACGCTAACTTTATTTAATAAGAATGTCCTTAACTTCTATGGGTGACATGTACATATAGAGAGAAGAGGGAGAGAAGAGAAGAGAAAACAGTTCAAGGTCAAAGAAGATGATAGATAGTAGAGAATCACACATATATATATATCAAACATGTATACATGCGACATCACTGTAACAAAGACTAATTATTAACTTTAATTTGCTTTCATTTTGACGAATTCCCTTCGCACTTTCGACGCACCATACAAGAGAGATCGTGAGAGCTATTTTAACTTACCTTTTTCTTTCAATTATTCCGATCATTACCGGGAATTTCAAACGCGCGATGCAACTGGAAACGTACTCTCCTTTTGTTTACTTCATTGTATTAAGCCACGTCTTGTGCGCCTCTTCCTCAAAAAAATGTAGAAGAGTTGTGTCGGTCGTTTTTGTATATTTTGGTTTAGTTGTCATGAATGTTTGCGGATCGTATCAGAAAGGTCAAACGAATCATATTAGTTTGCGTTTTCCCATTAATTATATCCATAATTTTTTGGTTTATGCTGAGAGAAATAGAGAAAGCTAACTTAGATCAATTTTTTCACATTTACTTTTCCGGATGTGTGTTCAAGGAGTATAAAGAAGCGATAGAACAAAGAAACACGTTGTTTGTCTTTCTTTCATTTACTATTAGCGAGTATTGTCGCTCATGTCCGAGAAAAGATTTAGAAGTTAGCTAAGTTTAATTTTTTCCCTTTTTATTCAGCTATTTTGAAACTTTATGTGTTTTCATAAGAGTAATGGAATCAAAAAGTTAATTTTCACTTTTTTCTTGTGTAAGTTATTCCTATTAATAAGTGTCTCTGCACAAGAACACCTGAATAGGTTGGTGGAGTTTATTTTTCTTTCATCATATAGTTAACCCGACAGTCATCGTGTATTTCATGAATACAATGGAATAGCTGACTGTAGTGTGCTTTTTTTGCACTTGCTATGCTTATACCTCACCCACTGATTCTGATAGAAGTGGAGAAACTTCGTTTAATTCACTTCCACTGTTGGTCTTCTCAAGTCCAATTGCCGCTCACGAATTTTTCTAGTGGTAGCAGCTTAGCTTCTACACTGCATGAATTAATGCTATTTTGTTTATTTTCATATTACCACTGGGACAAAAATGTAAATGCTTTTTTTTGTATTAGCGTTAAAAAACTTATTTAGTACCTCGATTTTATCAGTAACTTTAAGAAATCATCTTTTAGCAATAATACTCACGAGTAAAGTATTTAGTGATAATTATTTCAATTTCACATTAATCCGAACTAGGGATGTACCGAGACCGAGATTGAGCCGAGACTCTCGGCGCGAGCCGTCTCGGTCTCGGTCAGTCTCGGTCTCGGTTAGTCTCGGTCTCGGTTAGTCTCGGTCTCGGTCAGTCTCGGTCTCGGTCAGTCTCGGTCTCGGTCTGTCTCGGTCTCGGTCAGTCTCGGTCTCGGTCAGTCTCAGTCTCGGTCAATCTCGGTCTCGGTGAGTCTCGGTCGTCTCGGACGAGACTCTCGGTCTCGGTTATGTTTCTGATTAGAAATATACCGAGAGTACAGATTCATTGATATAGATGAGAAGTTTTCATTTTCAAGAATCTCCAAGACTATAAGAAATTTATTGTTAACTAATTCGTTTGCTTTCATGTAGCTATCCCTACATAGGCACGGTTGGATTCCGAAAGGAGAAAACTACATTTTATTCAGATTTGATGAAAATATTGAAGTTTTCAAGTAGGATTGGCTTGAATTTGGTCTCTTTCTTTCCTGATCGAACTTTTCCTCAGTACGTAGAGCTAGATAAAGGTAATGTGATCAATTAGCAATAAACGACTTGTAGAGTCTTGAAAGTTTTTGAAAACGAAAAACCCTTGTTCGTATCAATGAAATCTCAATATCAGTAAATCCGAGGTCTCATTAAGCTTTGATCTTCAACTTTTTGAAAATTTGTTTTTGACTCAAAAAACTTAATATATCGAAGTGTACGCGTCTTGTGGTATTATCTATATATATAAAGAAGAAAGTTTGTTTGTGTGTTTGTTTGTTTGTTCTTCATGCATTTGGACACAGTACGAGCAAATGCAACGAAAATTTTCAGGAATCCTTCTCTCATCCGGGAGAAGGTCAACATCCACTTTATTTTCAAAAAGAGTTGGTCCTTCGCCCAGAAAAAGCCTGCCTATGTTGCTAACCAATCAGATTGCAGCATTCGGTACTGTAGAACTACTGTTGAGCACCCCTTCGTGAACACACAGAAACATGGAACCAGAGGTTTTTGAGGATGGTGAGTTCGAATCTGGAGTCCATTTGCCTCGAAATCTGATTGGTTGTCCCGAAACCAATAGGAAGTCAGCTCTTAAGAAAACTGACCAAAACACTTATATTTTCAGGAAAATGATGGGGCAAGGAGTTTTTGGACATGATAAGTTCGGATTTGGGGTTCATTTCCCTAAAAATCTGATTGTTTATCTGGAAACCAATAGGAACACAGCTTCTAAGAAAACAGACGAAAACGTTAAATACTTTCAGGGAAATGATGACGCAGGGGTTTTTGGACGTGATAAGTTCGAATCTGAGTTCATTCGCCTCGAAATCTGATTGGTTGTCCAGAAATCAATAGGAACATAGCTGCTAAGAAAACAGATGAAAACACTTATATTTTCGGGAAAATGATGAGGCAGCGGTGTTTGGACGTGACAAATTCGAATCTAGAGTCCGTTCACCTCGATAGCTTAGTTATTAGTCCAGAAACAACAGTTACCAACTTTTCGAGTAAACGAATATCATTGAGCGGTGGCAAGAAAGACATTAGGAATCGGAAATCTGACGAGCACGAAATCTTGCTGGACGATTCGTGGCTTAATTGGGCGAGTCATGTCAAATACACAGAGTTTTAGAGAAGCTGATTCTTTGAAAATCATCTGCGGTGGGAATTTCGAATAAGCGGTATGTTAGGCTCAAGATTTTGTGCATCACAGATTTCGATGATTAAGTTCTTAATAGATCTTCTGCACGAATATCTTTTTATCTGTCTTTCTTTGCAACCAATCAAAATTCAGTGTGTTTTCAGCAGGGCATAGCACGATATACTGTCGCAACTCTCCAAACCAATAGATATTGTGAAACCAAAGTTCCAGACCAAGTAGATGTGGGGTCATGTTGGGTTATTGATAGAAGCGTGGTTTCCTTGCGTGTTTATCGGAAAATCGATTTCCGAAATTGGTTTCCTCTAAATATAGAATTAGACAACTACAGGATCGGGACTGAAACCCTTGTCAGGTGAGACAAGAGTCGGTCGGGATTGGAACCTATTGAGATAAGTATGTGCTCCGAGACGCACTTGGAAATATAAAAAAGGCTTTAAAATTTATACGAGCTACCAAGTTCTTCTCGATGTACACATATAACGATTGAGTGTTGTTTGCATATATTAACTGTGAACTTTTCCGGGCAACGCCGGGTACTTCTGCTAGTTTTATTATAAATGTAGAAAATTTCTGATTTATGAACTAAATGATAAAAGGAAAAACTTGTATAATATTAATGCTATATTATTACTTCTTGCCTACTTGTGTTTTTTCTTACAGTAAACAAATTAGTACTCATGCTGGTTTTTTTTATGGATAATTTTTTCTTTCATATTTTTTTTTGACAAAGATATCTAGATAATAAATTGTAAAATGAAATATTTCTCTCTCTTATAAGAATTATTATCGATGAACTCTGTACTGCCTGGTCATAGGCGTAGAAGATTCTGTAACTTAGAGTTGAGACAGTGCTTCAACGTACAAAAAATTGTTAATAAAAATGTACTAGATTTCATAAAAATCTTTCTGCTCTCTTGTATTTTATAAGAATGAGAATGATTAAATCTTTTTGAGATACACGTTGAGTTCCAAACGTTACGACTAAAGCTGGTACCACACTTTCCTTTGCTAAAGAGTGATATGTACATTAATTTTAATTCTGACTAACATTTTGGCATTTAGTAAAATTGAGATGTTGCATGCAAGGATGAATATTTTTCTCTGCATCGAAACTACGAAAGTAACTCTAAGTTTTATTGTGAACTGTTCATCTCGGCTTAATCTAACTTCTTGCACAATCGAACAGACCGATCAGGTCTAAGTATAGACCAAATTCGAAACAGTCTTGGTTTAAGAGCTAAAAAAAAGAAATTTTGATCGACACTTACACAATCTTAAACTAGGTTGGGCTGTCGGTTTTTACAAACTGATAGATAGAGCCGAAAGAAGCATTTCGCAATGAAACTCTCCTTAAGTCTCGTAGGCTATTCACACCGAAAATTGTTCATCTATGTGAAGAAATCTTATATCACTACGTAATGTGACGAGACTCAATGGTACCGAAGCCGAGACCGAGGCAGACCGAGACAGACCGAGACAGAACGAGACCGAGACAGACCGAGACA
>CAJNOP010001187.1:0-32868 GCA_905250075.1 Rotaria sp. Silwood1
AAATCGATATATTTTAGCGAGTAACTGTGTGGCTTGTTTATTGGGGTTTGTTCTCAGGCGAGATATTGTCGTCTTCGTTGAAAATACCTGTGAACAAAAGGATATTTGGCACTTGACTGCGCACGTACTAAAGAATAGGGGAAATAATTAAACATGAACGAGTTGATGAATGTTGGAAAAGAGAGAGCTTACATCACAACGGTCATCGCACATTTTCGTGCTAACAAAATTAGTGAATCGTACAGTGGTACTGAACCAGATACGATCTGCAGGTGATCCCTCGGTTATCCAGTGACGAGCTTCCTCGCGAATGATCGCCCATCCTGTACCACAATAATGTAAGTCGAGTGCACGCACAAGCCGTTGCAGTTGACTCTGGATGAGACAATGAAATACATGTTCGTAGACTGCCTTGAGATCTTCAGCAATAATGTAGCTTCCAACATATATGTCGAGTTTCAATTTAGTGCTGTCATGAAACGTGGTTACATGCACTTTGATGCCGTTCAAGTCCCGAATAGCAAATCCTAGAAGTTCGCCAGTATCGGGATCGAATCTTGTGAGGGTGTTCTGACCGTGAGCTTCGAAACCTAGGCCAGGGGTCGTTCGTAAATGCTGGCATATATGGTAGATGCAAGGGTGAATGGGGTCTCTTCTCGGTATGTCTTTAGTTGAATGCACAATGTGCTGGATCATAGGAGGAAGGAAAGACGCAAAAGCCAGTTGTGCGTATCTATCAAGTAAGTAAAAAAAAGGTCAATGATTCACTGAACTGATTTATTAATCCAGACTAATCGGAAACTGTCCGACAAAATCCAACCCTTCACTTCCACGCAGTGTCGGATGGAAACGTCGTTTTCGACGGCTAAGATGGGCTCTGGTAAGCGCCTCAGGGCTAGTCACCCGAGGCGTGCTTCACAATGACTCCGAAAACAACAATCGAAGAACCCATTCCGGGCAACAGTCTTTCGACTCGTCGTATGCAAGCGAGGACTTCACAAAAGTCTGAGCAACCCATGATAAGGCAGGTACCTGTCTTTGAAAACGCAACGGCGATTCGAATAAAAAATAAAAATTCAAAAAACACAAAAACACACCACAAGGCCATCACAATATCTACCTACAACGTACGTACTCTCAAGCAAACTGGAAAATTACATCAACTTATATATGGATGCAATAAAAACAACATCGACTTGGTAGCAATTCAAGAACATCGCTGGCAAACACCAGAACAAACAAGCACGTGCTATACAACACTGAATAATGCAACATGGCGCTTCGAGTACTCTTCAGCAACATCAGAAGGACACGGAGGTGTTGGATTGCTCATAAATCCTAGAATGTCAGCATTCTTTGGCTCATCTGAAAAGATATCCAATCGTCTCATGATGGTGCACTTCAAAGGCAACCCAACAATAACAATCATCATTGCCTATGCACCTACGGAAGACAAAAATGATGAAGAAAAAGATGTCTTCTACGATGAACTAGAAAAATGTACCCATGACGTTCCGCCACACAATGTTCTGATTCTTGCTGGTGACTTCAATGCAAGAATAGGTTCTGATAGTCACACAACAAACCCACGAACAATTGGCAAATATACATACCACCACTCAACCGACGACAACGGCAACCGGCTCGTAAATTTCTGCGAAGCCTGCAACATGCGCTCAGCACAAACTCGTTTTCCACAACCACAATCAAGATCATGGACCTGGTTACACCCAAATGGCAAATCTAAAGCTCAACTTGATCACATCCTCATAAATGGAAAATGGCTAAACTCAGTTCGAAACGTTCGTGCATACAACACAGTTGAATTGAACTCTGACCATCGCATTGTGAGTGCTAAATTATCAATCAGCCTTCGAGCACCAAAAAATAGCAAATGTAAAAGAATCAAGTATGACTGGAACAAACTCCAACATAACTCCACATTACAATCCCAATTCAATATAGAAGTACAAAATCGTTATGAAATCTTAAACAGCCGTAATCCTGACGACAACATTCAAACAAAATATGACAACTTCGTAACAAGCATACAAGAAACAACAGAAAATCTGGTGGGAAAGTCAACACGGAAGAACACAAAGACATGGGTCTCCACTGATACCATTAATCTTCTCCAACAACGAAACAATGCCAAAGCCAAGTTCAAACAACATCCAAGCACAGACAATAAAAATCACTGGTACACAGTCAACGAACAACTCGATATGTCTTACAATAATGACAAAATCAAATTCCTAGAAGACAAACTCGAACAACTCAAACAAGCTGCAGCATCATATCAGTTGCGAACAACGTGGTTCTTAGTAGATGAAATTAGCGGCAAACGTAGATATAACAACGCATCGAAGATCAAACGAACGGATGGCACCAAAATTAACTCAACCAATGAACTTATGAAAGAATGGAAAATATATTTCGAAGATTTACTCAACGTCAAATCAAACACTTCTCAAGATACTCAAGCAATTCCACCAGCTCCTGAAGACTTACCAATCAATCAAGGTCCTATCACAATCGAAGAGGTGGAACAAGCAGTCAAACAATTAAAAAATGGAAAATCTCCTGGACTCGACTATGCAATAACACCTGAAGTACTCAAGTATGGTGGCAAATAGATAATAAATCAACTATGCAATATATGCAACGAAATCTATGAAAACCATCAGACACCAACACAATTCAACACCAACATAATAATACCAATACAAAAGAAAGGTGATAAAACGCTTATGACGAACTACAGAGGCATTAGTCTTATGTCAGTCGCTGCTAAGACCTATAACAGAATCCTGTTAAATAGAATACGAGAACCACTTGACTCGATTCTTAGGATAAACCAGGCAGGTTTCAGGAAAGGACGAAATTGCATTGATCAGATTCATGTCATCCGCAGGATCTTAGAAAGCGCAATTGATAAGCAACTTCCAATCTTTATAACTTTCATCGACTTCAAGAAAGCCTTCGACTCAATCAATAGAAAAACAATGTTTAACATCTTAAGACACTATGGTGTGCCTGTCAAAATAGTAAACGCAATCGAAGCCATATATCATAAATCTAAAAGCGTAGTTCTCGTAGACGGCAACGTCTCTGAAGAATTCGACGTGACGACTGGTGTTCTACAAGGAGACACCTTAGCACCCTTTCTTTTCATAATCGTGATCGACTATGTCATGAAAAATGCTCAATTAGATCATACTAATGAAAAGGGAGAACACGGCTTCGTAACTAACAAGCGACAATCTAGTCGACAACCAGCAACAACTATACACGACCTTGACTTCGCCGATGACATAGCGCTTCTAGAAAGTAGCCTTGAAAGAGCACAAGCACAACTCACTCAAACAGCTAAATGGGCTAACAAAGTAGGTCTACAAATCAACACCAAGAAAACTCAAGCATTGACCAATCAAAATACAAACAACAACACAATACAACTTAATGGACAAGATATTGAATGGGTCGACAACTTCAAATACCTCGGATCAATGATGTTATCCAGTATCACTGATATTAAAGTACGAAAAGGTCAAGCATGGAAAGCCTTCTGGAAAATGAAGAATATCTGGAAGTCGACAGCAATTCCAACTCAACTTAAAATCAAGATATTTAAAGCTTCATGTGTCTCAATATTATTATATGGCTGTGAAAGTTGGATCATCACAAACAAGCTCGAAACTACCCTAAACAGTTTTGCCACCAGCTGTTATAGAATCATGCTCAACATTAAACGACTGGACAAAATATCAAACAATACAATCTAAGAAATGGTCAAACAAGAATCTCTAACACAAACAATACAACGTCGACAATTGCGTTTCATTGGACACTGTCTCCGTAGAAATACAAACGAATTTATTAACATGTATGCTCTGTACACACCGAAACCTGGCCATGGAAAACGCAAACGTGGTCGTCCCCGTTTAAATTATCCTGATTACGTCGCAAGACTGATCAACAATAACGAACCACCAACAACCGACGAAATCCGGAAGACTGCTGCAAACAGGGAAAACTGGCATAAGATTGTTGTCGCCTGCAAACCCCATTTGTTTGCAGTCAAATGATGAAAATGAATCGGAAACTTTCGTGCTTCAGATCAGTTTAAAGCCAAGCAAAAAGAAGTAGATTCTCGCGTATTCTCGCAGAGCTTAGCAGGGGTCAAGAATTTCTGGTTAGATTTTGTAATAGATTTTAATCAGTTTAAAATTCCGTATCAATCTTAACGGCTCTTTTTCCTTCTTGCTTAAGTATCATTGATTCATTGTTTAAAAGATCAAGTACAACGTATGTTTCATCATCCTAACTTCATTGTTAAATATTTCTCTGCCTTTGGCTGTAGTAATTAGCTTTCCGTTAATTTGATGCAAAACTTATCTTTATAACATGTTTCATTTCTTTGGTATGACGACATAGCGACATTCAGTTTCTTGAAAAAGAAAATTTACTTACTTCTGCAAAAATTTCATCCGTTTCTCTTTGGAATCCAACTTCAACATGTTAATTAACACAGGTATACCCTGGGTATCTTTCTCTACCAACGCAGTGGCAATGATACATGTCTGACCCGGCATCAATAATTCAGGATCCTCGCGGACAATGCATGACAGATGTCGACTGATATCCGTATTCGGGTGTGTTGATCCAATACTGGCTGGTTCACCGATTACAACGAGGCATGCGGGTGCTATGGCTTTGAGAAGGGGTGTAAGCCGAGGTACGTTATATGCCGCAACGGTGCTTAGAGCGCGTAAGTCAGATGTGATAAAGACGGCCAGGGGAAGCTTGAGGTGAAAGCCGGGTAGATCGGATGCAGGCAACGGCGATACACATCGTAGCGAGGCATGTGCAAAAGAGTCGCGCTCGAGCTCACAAACATGCACTACATCGGAAAAACGTGCCAAAACATTGGGTAACTGCAACTCGTGTACCGGTAAGACTACATGATCTGGACCAAGAGCGGCAGGTAAGTAGCCGACCATGATTGCTTCGTATTCACCATGAATGACAATATGACATCGTGGAACGGAGACAAACTTGATTTTCGGACGCGAAAAGATCGAACCGTCAATGGGAAGAATGGGCGAGCCGGTCAGTGGTTGCCGGCTTCGATGCATCTGAGCAAGAAAAAAGCATTTGACTTCTAAGACGTCGAGAAATAAATAAACAGACTCACAGGATGTGTAGGATGACCCTCAATCAAATATTGCTCCCATTCGATGAAAGTCGATCTTAGATTGGGTAAAGCAGGCAAATGCTGAAACAGCCAGTCTATGATAAATAGAATGACATCAGCCCTTCTAATCTAAACTATCACCATCGACTTTATTACCTTGGTGTTTGACAGAATTGATAAGTTCGTTGACCATAATCTCGAAACGACCGGGATTCATATCGACGTTTTGCAAGAGTCGCTCACAAATATCTTGAGGATCGAGAACAAGTGCACCCTCAAGATCATGAATGCCTAGCGGAGCAATATCCTCTCTATCAAGATTTATGGCACTCAAACGATGTACCAATGTAATCAATAACGATCTGTTGTCGTCACCGTCATTCTTGCTCAATAGAGGTCTAAGAGCGATCATTAAATCTCCTCGCTGTTCCGTGTTGACAAGTTTTTCGTTGACTATGCACGCGATGAGACGGCTCGAGCAAGCAAACTGAGCTCGTTGCCAAGTTGAAATAGAGCTTCTGGCATTTAGAACATCGCGATTCAGCTTAGAGAGCAATGAATTCTTCTCTGGGTCTTGCATTGTAAAAGCAGTTGGTGCTTCTAGAGAAAATGGACTTCAAAATGTATCGTACACTACAGGTGACACGACAGTTAAAAATGAATGAGCAAAATCATATTTTGATAATTTTTTCATGTTAAACATTAAGATTTCAAAATCAAAAGCAAAATGATACAATATTCTCATGTATTATTATTCACATGATAGTTGCACAGGCGTTTTCGAATCCTAGTCCTATGATTCTGCAATTCGATGGCTCATCAATAGCCCTCCATAAAAATTATGAATAGAATTATAATTTTGTAGAAACATGTTTGCATGTCAGTTCTGACTTTTCTAAAGCTGAAATTCTACAATATTCTTGTTTTAGAACGTCAGTGATCAAGCCAGATGATGAAGAAAAGGCCACTAGCAGCATAACCAGAAAAAAATTATAGAGAGGGTTTAGACCTCATCGACCCTCGCACTAGTTACACCGCTAAATGCCACGTGTAATGATATAGTAGATATTAACGCTGAAAAACTGCTGAAAAAGAAAAAACAACGTTTTGAAAAACGCGTATTACATCTTATGTTTAATAATAATCGAGACTTTCTATTTAAGATTGATCCAAACACTCATAATCGTTCTTCTGCAATCCTGAGCTTCTATCGTATCGTGCTGTTTTACTATGTTCATGGAATTCATATTTATTCGACGAATTCAATATTTACACTTATTTTTCTTCGTGATAATCATTCTTAAGCTGAACGATCATTTTATTGATGATTTCTTGTACTTAAAATTGCTCTGCTAACTGGTCACTTATTAATAAGAGAAAGGTTAATGCTATAAATAGTGTTCGAAAAAACTTCTCGCTATTGCTTATAATAAACTTCAATTACATAGGATTATAGCCGACGGAACGTTTTCAAATGAGGTGAGGCTCAGTGTAGAATCATCTTTACTAAAAGTAAAATTTATTTGATTTATGCTTAATTTCGACAGACAGATGTAGAAGTGCTTCATAACGCTAGTCGGAAACCAAGACTACTTGGTCTCTGTTGTGATCAATAACAATGCTGCGAAATAAAACCCTTCTACATACGGAATCAATGTCAAATCCTGCTCAAAAATATCAAATTAGGTATCTTGATTGTTCACATCCATCAACAGGTGAATAAAAACGATTGAAATGGAGAGTGATTCTTTTGCTCAAGGCAGAATTACTCCATTCTTGTCTTTTTAAAAGTCAAATGGTTCAGAAAGGATTCATATGATCGCTTCGGTCACATTTACTTACGACTAGCTCCAATAGTAGTATGAGTCAAACTACAAAATGAGCTATATTCAAATAAATCAATCATTTCATCAATATATCAAACTATTCAGAACAACTGGAAAAAAATTTTGCATTCGAATCTGACCCATCTACTCTAAAATGTTGATGTAAGCTTTTTCGCCAGCAGATACATGGTAAAGCTCTCTGCAAAAATGAACAAGAACGCTTGAATAAAACCATATATTGATAAAGTTAGATGCTAATAGAAAATAACTCGGAAATTAGCAATCCGAATGCACCTAAGAAACAGGTTTTGTTGAAAAAGGCTATGAGGAATTTGGAGCTAAAGTTTCCAACATTACAACAGATTATCGACTAATAAAACCAAAACAATGAAAGACAATAGAACAATGAGTGTAGCCACGATTGTCCAAATTTGAGAATAGAGAGTTACTTATATTCTGGCAACGTTGGGTATAAACATGAAAATATACGCTAAGGAGATTTAGCTGAATTAGCGAAGCTTGCCTATCATCAAATTGTCTCCTGTTCGTCAGCATATGCTCGGCTGCAATTATTTTCAAAGTAATTTGGAACAGAACGAAAGCAACCATCTCAGATATTGAGAGCATGAGTGTAGTTTGGTTTGGATCTTCTTCCAAAACTACTTCCATCCACGCCATCTACATCCGCGCTGACCCCGATCACCTTTAGTCAAACTTTATAAAAATTCCCTATTTTCTCGGAAAACCATTTCTTTACAGAAAAAATCAAGTACCGAATCTTGAGAAACTAATTGTAGATTCGAATTTTTCGTCCCGATTATCTTTGCTCAAACTTTATAGGACATGATTACACGAGTACATCTGAACACATAACTATAAACACGTACGAGCAAACATACATAAGCACAAGTGCATTTTATTTCATATGATCTCTCATTTAGTTGAAGAAATAGAACATGTTTCATTTCTCTTTTAACTCTATGATGTCTCAATTTCTCGTTTAAACATCGCTATTCTCATCAAGCTGTCATTTTCTTTTCTCTTATATTTGATATTTGGTCTCTCTTCTTCATGTGACTTTTATGTTAATTCTATGCTTTCGTATATATATAAATATCCGAGCTTCGAGGATGGTAGGCATGTAGATAGTTCAATGATGATGAGAATAAACTACAGTTGGGTTCTTCATAAGTGATCTTGTCTTCCTATATTGAGACCTATTTCATTCACCAACGCTTCTAACAAACTTACCTGTGTTGTGACAGTCGGTTGTCATTTATGAGAATAAAAAAAATGAACTTTCTGTTCTTCACAAGGACTCACTTTTTTCATGCAAAATAGAAGAAATTAAATTTGCGCTTCTCCTCGAACATTTTTCTTTCCATTTATTTTTTCTACTATATGCACGAGAAAAAGAACGCAACCATGTGATGAGTTTTAGACTCAGCATGGCAAATTTGCGGACAATTGCAACGTAACACAAAAATTGTTGCCGTTTACATAGAAATAATATATTGTAGCTAGTAGGAGAGTGAAAAAAATACGAAAATTCAAAAAAAAGATATTTCGATCTTTTGACGGTCATTATCAAATATGTATGGAACAAATAATGAAGTGAAATGAAAATGATTAATACCAATTCCAATAATTGTCGATCCAATACCAAGTCCAAACATGAATAAACGTTGAAATATCATATTTTTTGAATTATGTATTTTTTTCACTATCCTACTGACTACAACATTATTTCTATATAAAAGATTTCATGTTTAGCTATCAATCTCTATTGTTAATGATTATTTATGTACCTCAAGGTGTGCTATTGATATTGCTGATGTTAATCGTACATCGATTTTATTTTATTTTCAGTTTAATGTTAATTTACGTTCTAGACTTGATATTGGTTATCTTCATTGAGTGTGAGTCTTTTCTTCATCCGCACTGACATCCTACACCCATATTCATACTCACATTCAAATAGAGGCTAATTAAACATCTTCATAAGAAATTCTTGTTGGTATCAGTTGCAAAACTTCAAAAAGTTGGGAACATCTATTTCAATAGTTTTTCGTAAGAATAAACGAGCAAAAGAATGGTTATATTTTAGAACAGTTTGTTTTCCTATGTTTTCCCTATGTTTTACATGTTTGCTTCCTAAAAATATTTAGATTATCTCATATGAGTTTCTATTCTTCTTTAACAGAATTTTAGGAGAGAACAGAAAACTAAGATTTAGCTCATGCGGTGTTGTATCCAATTTTCTCACATACACATTAAGATTCAAAACTGAAAACCCGATTTTTTCATAAGGGTGCCGCTACTGTGAAATAAATGAGATTAACAAATTTTCAATAAGAATCGAACTGCAATGAACTAATGAATCCAAGTTCAGATGAATTCCTCAATCCTTGACTAATATGAAGCTTGAAAAAAATTACCTTTTTTTCTTTGTAGTCAGATCTTATACCATGACTGTTGCCATAATCCTCTTGTTTTAGATTTTAACTTCATATAAGAAAGCAATGATACGATCAATGATCGTGAAATAACTCAACTCAGAGTATAAATGTGTATATATGAACTGGTTTTTTCCTTTTGCGTTTTGTCGATTGTGCTCTTGTTGTATTGTGAATGATACCGTATTATATCAGTATTTTTAGCTTTTTATATTTGGTTCAGGTAATATCATGTATGTGTTGTAATTTTCTAATAAAGTGTTTGATCAATTAGAATTAGCAATAAAAATTAATAAATACGTCTATGAAAATTGCGATTCAATGACTCAAACTATGCCTATAATTAGGAGAATAGAGGGCAATAATCGATCGAAAAATCACGAACTATCGCATAAATTGTCAAAATTATCGAGAAAATCGGTGATTAATCGTCAATTTTTGAGCGATTTCGAAGATGTGGAAGAATAATTAGAAAAAATTTTCCATTTTCATGGTGCTTATCTATCTGTCAGTAAAATATTTCATGTCTCTTTGAATTATTGCAAGTAAATCTTTCAAATAGAAAAAAACAAGACTTGCTATACTGTCACGAGAAACTCTTCTTGCATATATGATACTAGTAAACACATATGTTTCAACAACACAAACTAATGATCCACATTGGCTTCGTATTATTGATAGAACTTAGATCTGCTACACGAAAAGATGCAGTATAATATAATCTTGCATGTCGTATATGTTTAAAGGAAATTTTAGGAGATTGTAGATTTTTTCCATCTCATTCTGCGAGATTCTTCAAGATCGAACTAATTTTATCAAGGAGGGAAAAGCGGATTGTGGTATCCCAGTATTCTCCATATCCCGGTCGTATCCTCTGTATCCCCGTCGTATCCTCCGTATCCTCATTGTATCCTGTGTATCCTGATCGTATCCCGGATACAAGGATCCCTCATATTCGGGATCCGATTAGGATACCGCGGTGATACGGAGGATACAACGGGGATACGTAGGGTACAATGAAAATACGAAGGATATAATCGATTACAGAGAATATGATAGAAATGCGAAGGCAATGAAAAGGATGCCAAGCATACCATGATCCACTTTTTCTTCTTGATGGAAAATGATGGCGTGGAATATACTGAAGACGATAAGCAGGAGTTACGGCTTTTTGTGCTATAACATTTGACTCAGCCGACGGTTTTGCGCCTATTAAGAGAGCGCTCAATGGGTAGAATCGTTAGACACTAGAAGAAGAAGAAGAAGAAGAAGAAGAATACCCCACCTTTCGGCTACCTTGCGATATAGGGTGCTGTCCTAGGACTGTTTCGAAAGCCCGATATTTTTTCTAAATCTATTACTAAATGTAGCTCTGAACAGAAGGCCGGCTTGACTCAGAGTTTTTCTCGCTAAATTACTAAAGCTCCCCGTACATACTGACTAACCACATACTAGCCACAAGAGCTTTTTAGTTTATGTCAACGCGTAGTCAGTTTGTTATCGGATGGATGATCCGAGACAATGCAGCCGTTATTGACTTGTCCAAGATCAGTGTATGACCGATAGGGCCGAGGTTTGAACACAGTACCCTAGGGGTATGTGTCAATCATCTTAACGATTCAGCCATAGCGGGTTTCGTTAGATACTAACTAATTAATATTGTTATTTTTCTGAGTTTAAATAATTACACAACATAAAATGATATACTCAATATCGAAATGTGTGACGAAGGACATATCAAACTCTTTGTAATCGATAACATTTATTTGTTAGAATTGAGTAGCCAGTATTCTCATTGAATAGATCGTGCATATTTTATATTTTCTTCATTATGTCAGATTATTTCCCCTGTATCCTCCTTGTATTCTGTATATTCCCGATGTATCCTCTGTATCCTCATCGTATCCTCCGTATCCTGTGTATCCCAACGGTATTCGGGATAGACGGAATTCGCTTTTCCCCCTTGAATTTTATACATACAAACGTCTTGAAAGTCAACGATAAATGCTCTTTGTTGCGCCTACTTGTAAAATCTTCAATCTGTTCTATGCATTGTATATGAGGAGATACGACAAAAAAAAAATGGCTGTCATTCTTTCTAGAGAACGAGCGAAGATTATAAATGGGCAACAACGCACATGATACCTCTTTCGACGCATAAGCGTTAAGAAAACATTTTATTCGTCCTTTTTAATCGTTCTGATAAGCGAGCAGTATTGTCGTGTAAAGACTCATGATGATATCTGAAGACAAAAGAATTGATCGAGAGATTGAAGTCTACAGTGTATTTAAATGTGAAGAGAAAGCAGTTGGTTAACTGTATTCACAAATAACTTTATCTTTGATTCAAATATTCTATAAATGACATAAAAGAATTCTTTCTGTTCCGTCGACTAAATAGATGGTCATACGAAGTAAAATGCGTTTGTTTTTTGTATGTTTACATGCATGGATCTCGGCACGTTTCCGCATGTATTAATGTAATTTATAAAGTTTGACTAACGGTAATTGTAGTCCAGAGATTCAAATCTGTCATTGTTTTTTAAAAATTTTTAGTTTGATTTTTTTTCATCGAGAAAAAGCTATTATGAAAATAATGATTCACCGTCGACTGACAGAACGATCATACCAAAAAAAAAAATAAAATAAGTTTGTTTGTATGTATGTTTGTTTGCAGGTAAGCGAATAGTCACGTGTCTCCATATATTTCTGCAACGTCGGATAAACAATATAAGATGGCTCTGCTCTTAGTCGTACTGCTAGTCAATCAGATTTTTTCCTATTTTGTTCTTGTACAATCAGCTGTTCGGATTTTACCCAAACAGAGATTTTGGCTACCAAGTTGTCGTATAGGCAGGCTTTCAACTCCTGGATCCTCCATTCAGCAGATGTTGGAGATATCTAGCTGTCGACCAATCCTTGTTTTGTGACAGAAACTTCAGCCTATAGGCTATTTTTGCGTATATGAGATTAATCTTATCAGTTTTTTTTTCAGACAAAATTTTCAGCCGATCCCATATTTTTTTCACGACTAACTTTGATTCAATTAGAGTTTTCATGGTTCGAAGTGGGGTGTGAGTGTTGTGTGAGTAGAGTTTTGAGTTATCTCTCCAGTAATACTCACATTCACATCCTCACCCCGCGAAACAGCAAACAAACATTTTGTGAGATGGTATTTCAGTTCCACTTTTTCCAAAGACGACACAATATAAATCTAAATACAGAATCTTAGATGTGCTGCTATTGCTTGTTGAACAAGTGGAACTGAAATGCCATCTAAGAAAATGCTTGTCTGCTGTTTCGCGTTCGAATGATTATATTTTGTTTGTTTTAGGCATAACTGAAGTTCAATATGCCTTATTTCTTCGGTTCAAACCTGGCTACATAATACAACAACTCCATCGAGAGACAAGTTGTGCTATGGTGAACTTTCCATACGACTCTATCATGTCCCTACATGTAACTACAGTATGGAGAACTTCAACAGGAACTTTCGGGATTATTATAAACTGCGTAGAGTTTGTTGGAAGTTTTCAATACAATAGTCAGATGCTTTAAAATGAATGCCGAGAAATGGTCAAGACATGGCTTTCACAAGATGATGATTATGTTGTACTGATAACTCTAGCAAATATCAGTGAATTCTAGACAGGTTGGCGCCCACGATCAGGGTGCATTGAGGCCAATACATACTCAAAATATCAGCTCAAATGATGAGAAACGATGCCATTTCAAAAAGGCGATTACTACTTTTATCCAGCACTTCGAATTCGGCGATCCCGGTATTTTTCAACGATTGTCGGCATTTTACAATAATAGTGTTTAATGAATGAAGATATATAATAAACGATTGATGGATCGTGAAAGTAGTTAATGCATATATTAAGCCCCCCTTAGTAAATCCATTTTTTCGAAAAATCATCAAAGTTGAGTTTTTACTATAGAAAGATGCAGGGTGTGGGTGTGGATGTGGGTGTGAGTATGGGGTGGATGTGTGTGGGTGTGGGTGTGGGCATTGATGAAAAGAACACTCACGCACACACCCATTCCACTCATACCCACACCCATCCCACCCACACCCACACCTCACACCCACATCCACACCTACACCCCACACCCACACACCCTACACCCACACCCTGAAAAATGATCTCATAGAAGATCGAAACGTCAAAGTAAATTATGTTGATTTTCATATACTCTTGCCACTTTATCTATTTATTGTATTAATTTCTTCTGGTAAGTCTGTTAATTATATCTCAACTGATCAGAGAAATGAATATCTTGAAAAATATGAATTCTTTTTGAAGATTTGACTAAAATTTAATGTGAGAAAAAAATGAATTTTTATCAATTAATATTTAAATGTTCTATTAAAACAATCGATCAACAAAATATCTGTGTAGTTTCAATAAATTAGAATGAATCTATCAAGAAGTTTTCATAGAGATTATCCTCTAGAAACTTTTTAGAAAAAAATGATCTAGATCGATCGTTAAAACTCCAGGAGAAATATGTCATGTTGAAAAGTATATCTGTTAGAAATATCAGATCTGTTTTTATAGTCATCAGTTCTATTAAAACATATATCTCGCATCAAAGCTAACGATGATGCATTATTATTTGCATTTTTAAGACAAGGTCCGCCAGAAACGAGGCAATTGGATGGAGAAAAGTTTTTGATATAAATATCTTGAAACAAAGACCTCCTAGAGATAGGACTAAATACAAAATATTGGCTTTACTTAACAATCTCTTGCTGAATTATGAGGTACGCACCAATAGGTCTTGTAGAATAGATGGAAAATGTTTATTTTTTTGTACACTTTAATATAGTATAAAATGAAGTGATAACTGTATATATTACATTAACAGTAGAGAGATTTATGAAAATGTGATATTTAATCTATTTTCAATGGGTACATAAGAAATCTCAATATATCTTACTTATACCGGGCGCCATCTTTCAATATCGCCTCTGTTGAGGACAAATAAAAGTAATTATAGTAGAGCAGAGGTATCAGATAGGTATGTGAGAGTATATGCAGCTTATCTCAATATGTTTTTACCTCGAAGAATCGTAATAGAATAGCAGTAATAAAAATAAAATACTACTCATATATAACAGTCTTTTTTTCAAATATTGACTTGTATAGGTATCTGTACCAGTTTGTAGAGTTCGACGAGCTGATTCTCATGGCATAAAGCGTTCTTCCCCATGGGACTTAAATTAGATAAAATCAATCAATTCTACTAGTGGAAAATCACATTCGAGACAATAAAATTTCCATATCCAAGATTAAAGGTGGCACTTTCACTTTCTTTTTCAGAAAGGAAAGTAAAGTAAAGTATCAGATGTCCCTTCTTTATTCCTTTCGTTACGTTCGTTTTTACTTGAATAAATCAAGATAAAAACAGCTTCGATGAGAGAGAGAAAAAAAACTCAAAGAATGTCAACAAAAAAAACAAATAAGGAAATGTGTGAAGAAATGTGATGTGCATGTCTGTAACATAAAGTTTCTACTTTTCTCTCTTTTTTGAAAGAAAGTGAAAGTGTCACTCCTATCAATAAAATATGAGCATTGTATATCCAAATTTTGATTGTATTTTCGTTTATTTTAGGCTTCTTGTATAGTTTTGATCGAAGTAAAAACATGTTCGCTTCTCTCCTTTGAAATGGAAACAAGTTCATCAATGCCAGCTATCTGGAATGATCAATTCCGATCAGATGCCAAACAAATAGTTCGTTTAGCTCTTCCATATATATTTAGCTATGTTCTGGAACTATTGCTTATGCCAACAGTTTCTATTATTTTTATGGGATGGGTCGGTCAAGTAGAATTCAATGTGTGTGCAATAGCACGAATTTTCTATTTACTATTTGGGTCTGCCGGTCATTTGGGTCTGACATTTGCCTGTGACACTCTACTAAGTCAAGCTTATGGTGGTAATAAACGTCAAATGGGGATTGTACTTCAACGAGCCATATTGATCGCAATGTATATTGTTATATTCTCATGGATATTTTTGATTAATATTCAATATTTGACGCGATTTATAAAAAATGATGAACAATATATTCAGTTGATAAACGAATATTTGACATTTGCAATAGTGACAGTACCCTTCGAAGCATTCTCGATACTTGTTCAAAAATTCACAGTGAACCATGGCATAACATGGCCACTTTTAGTCGTAAATACAATCGGTAACATAATTAATATAATAGCTCATTATATTTTGCTGCACATATTTAATCTGGGTGTTCGAGCGCCTCCAATCGCTTTTAGCTGTGCTTATTTGAGCATGGCTGTATCATGTATTATATATATTCGTTGGTCATCGATCGCAAAAGAGACATGGCATTCACCAACGAGAGATTGTCTCCAAGAATGGAACATGTATTTGAAACTCGGCATACCTGGTATAATAATAAATTTTATTCAATCCCTTGTTTATGGTGGTTCAGTTTTACTATCGATCTTATTTGGTGCAGATGCAGTAACAGCACAAGGTGTCGTCTTTCATGTTGATTTCTTTCTCTTTCTCATTTCGCTTGCATTTGCTGGTAGTTCTAATATTGTTATTGGACGATATCTTGGAGCTCAACAATATGATAAAGCACAACAAGCTAAGAATGTCGTTTATAGAGTAGCATTAATTGCTATTCTTCTTATTCTGATATTTGGTTTTTCTCTGTGGTATTGGATTCCATATTTATTTCATACACCTGAATCAGCTCTAAAACAAACACGAAAATTATTGGCTATTGTTATCGGTTTTTGTGGACTTGATTTTTATCATTTATCACAAGCAAGTATGCTTAAAGCGTGCGGTAAACAGCATTTCGATGCTTTTGTTTCATTTTTGACATATGTGATTCTGGGAGTTCCATCTGGAATTATTTTTATTGCTGTGTTACATCTTGAAATGATCGGCTATTGGTCAGCTCTTCTTTTATCACTCTTGGTCACGAATACTGTCTATTTTATTTATATTCGACATATCAATTGGCAAGAACAAGCAGAAACAGCTCAACAACGTGTTTCTGGAAATATTAATACGGATGAACAAACAATGCCGCTAATCAATTCTCATAGGCAACAGCCAGAACGATTATTTGACTTAATCAAATATAAACTACTTGTCTTTCTTTTATTCCTATCTCTATTTATTTGTTCTGTACTTCTATCGCGGAAATTTCACAAATAAACAGAAAATTCATTAACGTATTAAAATCGTCCGAAAATAAAAATGTGATCGATTTACAGTATAAATGTATTGTTAGAATATGAGTTTTTCTTGATTTCGTTCTTTCTGCCTGAGTAAGAATCAAAAAGACTCTTCAATGCATCATTTTGCAAGAATGGGCACTTTTCACAACATCAACATACGTCCAAATCGAAAGTTTTAGAATAATCTCGACTAGCACGCATTTGTCCAAGATATCGTGCGAAAATATATCCGAAAAAAGTACTTTGTAAAAAATAAGCGTGGAATACGAATCAAGGGGAAAAGTGCAGAATCCTGGAATCTCATAAAATCTTTAGGGATCCTATAGAACCTTGGCTTTTCAGTCAAAAAGCTCTTATATGTACTGCTATTCCAGAAAAATCTATTAAAATACATTAGCAATTAATAGAACATTCAAACAACAGTTTTCGTAGCTTCCTCATTCAGAGACTTTTGTTTTCAAATCTTAAAGTTGCAAATTGATTTCTTTCAACATATATATTTTAGGTTAGAGATTAGTAAACATACAGCAGAATAGGATATCGTTCATAAATATCAAAACGAAAAGAAGAAAGGCTTGAATATAAGTATTTTAAAACAAGTTTCAACAGCAGAAGGAGGATTGGTTGTGGGTGTGCGGGTATGAGTGAGGATGTGTCTATGTCCTTCATTCACACCCACACCCATCTACACCCCACACCCACAATCTATTCTCATGGATCTTGGCGACACATGAATTCGTTAGCCAATAGAATTTCAAAAACAAAACATTGTTGCATCGGTGAAATAATATTTTTATTTGTCTGAGTTTCCATATCTTGAGCTTAGATTATCAATAAATCTTGTAGATTTAGTTGTATTCAATATAATTTACGAAAAATTAATTCAACGTCGGTCCATTTTCAAACTCTTGAATGAATTTAGTTAATTAGCTGATCATAATAACAAATATGAAAAAAAATCAAAATTAGTTAAGAGTTTAAGAACTATTTCTCAGATTGTACAATCCTAAATCTTAGGATGTGAATATTGCAGTCTGATATTCACGTGTTATAATGAGTTGTTCTGTTCTAAACATATTATTATTTATCATAAACATCAATTGCTAAACTCGTCTTCTCCATCAATATGTAGAATATGTGAATTAAAATTATCAATTTTTTTTTAAATAAATATTTTTCAGTCGTTGAAAACACTATCATGATCGTATGAAACAAATGATTTCGAAAGAATTTGTTTTTATGATTGCTCATTCACTTGAATTTTAATTGCGAGAAATTCCTTATGTAACTGATTTATTTCTCTATTTAAAAATTTCGTGAATTAATTCCTTTTTTGTAAAATTATGATCGAATCCTTTAATAGAAATTTTTAAATAAAATAAAATCACATTGATCAAGTATTTGTAAATTGTTTCCATTTGTTTAAACAGAAATAACTTAGATAATACATCGTGTTCTCTAGATAAACAACACATGAAAAATGTGTGAAGTATGAATATGCATGAAGACAAGCCTTAAGCGCACTTTCTTATTAAAGGAAAATTACTGCAATTATAAATATTTTGATATTTATTTGAAGATTTATCGTAGAATGAGTGTATCAGTATGTCAATGCATATTTGAGATCATGCCTGTCTAAACGAATAAAGCCAATAAACCATGATTAGTGATAGTGATGGGTTCGCTTGGCACGTTTGTGACTAACTGATACGTTCGATTGCTTATCCATGCTCTTGCCAAGCCACAAGTGTACTGCACTGACTATTGCATCACACCCACATCCGTACAATGAGTTCCGCTCTAGCACATATAAAAAATCTCTTTCCATGCGTGTAAGCCATTGAATGATCTTATCCGCGAAATTCTCTCTATCATATCGGAATCGAAAAGTGACACTGGATAAATGTTTGGCTCACTCAAGTATCATCATGACGTCTTTCACATACGTGATTTCAGTATTAAGATGTTTTATATGACGAGGAAATTTCAAACAGATAACATTGAGAGTTAGCAACTTCATTCTCTCGGAATCATTACAACTTTTTCTTTTATTGAACGAAGATGTCATGCTCATTTGAATAGAATATCGATTTTAATCTTCAGACTCATATAGAACATACACTCACATTGCAAATACAAGTGTAATGTTTGAAGATTTGATTAAGAGTTGTTGGAAGATGCTTAATCTAGCCAATAGACGATTTTTGATCAATCTTCAGCCCAAGCTCTGTCACATTTCGAAATAGATAATCTTGTTTTGGGCTCGTCTAAAAATAAAAACATGTAATTTTTAAAGAAGTTGAAATACCAAGTATAAAATTGTTCTAAGTTAAAAAAATCATAAAAGGAGTATAGATCGTTTTTCTATGAAATTAAGATATCTTTTTAAAGAATTTCATATTTTAATGAAACAAATTTACTTAAAAAGTAATCCATATTGACTTTGAAAATTTGAAAGCTTTGTTCTAAACCATATGTTCGAGTGTCCTTTATCGAATAGGGGTGTGAGGGTTTGAATGTAGAGGAAAAAGACACCCGTACCCACACTTACACTCGTTTTGAAAATAGATAAATCTCAAAACTTTTCCTCGATTCCATCCAAAGTTTTTGTCAAAATATCAAGCAAAACGAAATTCTATCTTTATTTGAGTGTGGATGTGGATGTGGGTTTACTCTTTAACCTCACCTACGCCCACGCCCACAGCCATCAGTTCATTTTACTTCCTCGAAGAAGCGAATAATCTGCTGCACAAATGGTGAATCGATAGCACCGAGCATATTATAATACTGACGACTGTCGACACATTCAATCAGTTCAATATCGATTGAACTGAAACGATGCTTTGATTGTGAGTTAGATCGTTCAACACAATAAAAAGCTATACATATTGGCAAGGAATAACATACTCTTTTAATCCTCTATTTTTTCACAGTTTCCAACCTCACTCAATGGTTGTTAGAATATGATAATCAACGTTCATTTTTCGAGCTATTTGTGCAAGTATCTGAAGAAGCAGAATCTACTAGATTGTCGAGGAAAACTCAGACACAATTGCACGTTTAGCAATCGGTGAAAGTAAATGTGATCACCAATTAAATGTGCTCAATCAAATATTAGAGAACTCACTAATATGTTTTCATTCATCCCACTTTCAAAATTCTCTGAAATGAATCAATTTTCTTGATCATTTGATAATAGTTTTCACCAAAATCTTCGTAATTTCGAAAAATCGCTCGTTCTTGTCTATCAGAATGAGTTCAATTTTGAAATGCTCTGACTTGTCCTCACGCACTGTTGAATGCATGACTTCGTTGGCGAAATCTCGTGATTTTGCTGATTTTTTGATGGCCTCCTTTGGCCAGCATTTGGTCTCTCAAACTCGAAGGACTCATCTTAGAAATCTAAAATTTTAAATATTTCATTATGTGATTTGGCAACAGCTTTATAAAAAAAAAAAAAAAGAAGAAAAATAATTAAAATAAATCGGATTTCAATATTTAAATCTATGCTTTTCTTTTTTCTATTTCAATAAAAGAAAAAAAAAACACCTACGTAGTTTTTTTTTTGTGCAAAATCTATTTATTAAAGAAAATTTTTTTCTGTTATTGTTTAGTTAAAAAAAGTTATTCTAATTGATAAGGAATATGATCAAGACAAAATAATTGATTATAAGTTTGATCTTGATAAAATTTTTGTCCAATCAATGATTGTAAACATGTTACACAAACACAACAATCTGAATGCCAATAAAAATTTTTATGTTGAACAAAATGAATAGATGTTAAACCATCGGATGTCAACGATTCATCTAAATTTATATATTAAATAATATATATGGAAGAAAAAATGAAAATAATATATTTTATTACGATTAAATGTTATTGGTTTCATACAACGAACACATTTATGAGTAAATAATAAATCATAACAGGATAAACAAAGTATAGGACGACTCCAATTTTCACTTTTAACATAAAAATCTCCTTCATTTAAACTTTTTTTACATTCACAACAATAACATCTACATTTATATGAATGCATTAATTTTTGTAATAGAACAATACTTACGAATAAACTTGTTCAACTTCAACATTAATATTAGTCTGAACATTCTTCTAAATATAAATATATAGATTTAATATATTTAATTTATTCTATCTTATTAGGTTATCATTCAAATATAATATCATTTGTTATTATTATTCATATATATATATGAAATAAATAATAAGTTAATTATTTTCAGTATATCTATTATATCAATAGAATAAACATTTTATCAAGGACTATTAATAAAAAAAAACACATGACAATAAAACAAATCATCATATATATGATAATGAAACATTTGTTACTTTTTAGTTAAAAGCTCAGTAAAACCAGTTATTTTCGATATATTTAATTAATCATAAATAATAAGAGATTAATATTAACGAATATATTATTATAAAAAATAATCAATTAAAAACAAATCATGGATTAAAATCGATGAAGATCTTCTATACTATATATTAGGGTCGAACAGTTCACTTAGAAAATAAGCCTAAATAAATAAGATTTAAATAGATTAAGCCATAAGTAAAAATCAATCGAACGCTTTAGTGTTTAGTGACACTATAATTGATTATTAATGAGAAATAAATTTATAATAATATGATATTTTTCTCTTTTTTTGTCGATACTCAAAGAAAATGTTCTCTTATTGAATTGTGACCTATATTCATCATCAATCTATTTTCTCAACAGAATAATTATGAGTGAATAAATCGAATGTTGAGTGGAAAAATGATTCAAATGTTTAAAAAACTCGCAAGATTTTTCCACAAGAAAATAAGAATAATCTTTGTCATAAATATTTTTTCAATATGATCATTAAAATATGATGTTTATGTCAAATAGAAATAATAAAATATATTTATTGAAAAATAAATCTGTCAAGAATTTTTCAAATGTACCTAAAGAAAAAGTTTTAAAAAAAAATATCAATCCTTTTTCAAATCATTAATCAACTTATATATTGATAAGTACTTTCGAGAAAATAAATTTATTATGCAAAAATAAATTACATTTGAAATTCTTGAAATATATTGTTCTCAATAAATAAATAGATATATTCAAACTAATTTATCATATCAATTATTTTTCATTTTTGTTTTATAGATTTTTATAAACAAATGAATTTTTTCTAATTAAATCAGTCAATATAATTTATATAAAAAAAAAATGTCAAAATTTAATGTTTAGATCTATTCATCATTTTTCTCTTTTTATTCATTTGAAAATTTATATTTAAAATAACATAAAATATAAACTGATCTTCTTAACTGTATTAACTACGAATAGATAGATTAGAATTTGTTGAATAATGCTAAATTAAATATGAAATATATAACAAACAAGTTAACTTGATAAATAAAACTGCTAAAAATAATGACATGAATGTAAATATGTTCTAATTATAATTCTTTCAATAAACATTCTTATCAATAATATAACAAATTAATAAAGTGGATCATCAAACAAATCTTATTGGCAAAAACAATATTTAAGAGTTGACTTTTCTTTAAAATATATAGAATAAACTTGACCAATAATAAACAAGAATATCTATACTTATATTACCATTAATTAAATATGTCTCAAGATTTATTTCCCTTAAAACTTAACTAATAATCGATTACATATATTTTTTTGATTTAAGAATGAGTACTAAGATTTATCTAATTTAAGAGTTGATAGACAATGATAATATGTTATTTTTAATTGTTTGATAGTCTTTCTCAAAAAATGTTTCGATCGTGCTGATTAGAGATTTTTGTTATCAAATATAATCATTTACCGAAATATTGAATAAAAGTAAAAACATAAGTTAGCATAGTGTTGATATGATAAATGAATATTTGTAAGATTATATTTGAAAGAATAATTGAAGAAAAATAAAATCGTTTGAGAATAAATAAATAAATATTTTAATAATGAAAATTAATCGAATAAGAAAAAAATGGAAAAATTTATTTCAATATATGACTTACATTAAGAATATCGTTAACAAAAGATTCATTTAATCTTCCTTTTTTTTCCATATTATTATAATCAAATTCACTTTTTTCTTTATTTCTATTTAATAGAATAACTTCGAAATTTTTTTTCTTTTTGATATAGAAAACATACCGTAATGAAAGAACTTTTAATAGAAATTCTACTTTTGTATTTGCTGAATATGTTGATGGAGCACCTTAGTTATATATTCAATTAAAATAAAATATTTTTAAAAAAACAAATCTTACGTTTTATTTGTTTAATTGCAATAATTAAATTGTCACATATGATCTAATAAAAATAAAAAATAGATTTGTTTATCTTAAAAGACGAAATTGTTTGTATGTACATGTTCTCTTCGTTGAAGAACTATTTTATTAAATTGATTAAGAAATATATTTGTAAAATAATTTCTATCAAATGATTCTTTATTTAAATGTTTATTTTCACGAATTCCAAATAAACGACGATAACCTCAACGAGATCTATAAATAACAATAAACCTTTTGTATTTTTTATTCGTCTTTTCTTTATTTGATCAAATAAAATTAAAAAAAAAAACCTGGGTTGTAATTCAAATACAATTTCTGATACGTATTCTTCTTCCATTTAAAATAAACAATCAAATAAATGTTTTTAACAAAAAAACAAAAAGAAAAATGATTGATATCATCGCATTTATTTATCTTATCTTCATATATTCACGCATATTCAATCTATAGAACGAGACCATTTTTATCATTATTCTCACATTCTCTCTCCTTTTATTGCGTTGTTTCTGATAAGAAATATTTTTCGATTAATTAATAAATACTTAACATATTTATTAAAACTTTTCTTTGAAATTTTCAAATGAAAGAATTGATTTATGTTGATATCTTTTTTATTCTAATAAGAGTTTGTTTCATCTTCTATCTGATAGAATATACTTTTTTTTTATTTTAACTGTCAATTCGATATTCGGACTCGTAGAATTTTTAAACAGAAAACATTAAATAAGATTTGTTGAAGAGTTGAATAAAAACTTAAATTAGATTTAATGACTAATTCTCTCGATATTATGTTCAATTAAATTTCGACTAACTCATAGAAAAACAATGATAATAATCTTGCTTTGTTTTGTTTTTCAATCAATCTTTTAATAATAACAGCTTCAAGAAAGAATGTTTAATATTGTTCATGAATAATCGAGCAAAAAAAACAGTTAAAAAGAATTTTTCAACACATTCCAAGTGAAATATTTGATGTGTTAATTATAGAGTTGGGTGTGGGTGTGGGTGGAGATTGGGGTATAGTTGAAAGGAATACCCATACCTACACACACCCACCCACACCCCACACTCACACCCTTTTTGTTTTGTATTTCTAATAGATTGATCGATATTGACCAACTTATTAGAGTAATGTGTACTCGGCTACTACCGATTACTCAATCAATTCAATGTAATAAGCAATAGCTATTTGACTTTGCTCCGCGTCGTCGTTCATGAGATAAGGGAAATTGACAGAAACTGACAATGTAACCATTCATATCATTCGATATTGAGAATGTTTCAATTAAATTTACTAATGAACACTTTCCTATGACAGATCGTATATGTTCGTATGCATCGATAAGACGAGGTCATACATGATATTTATAGTTTGAGAAACAATGCATCAGCTATTAGTGTAGTGCCCATGTAAAAAAAATTAGGAGTAAAATCAGATTAAAATCATACACATTTTAATCGAGTTTTGATCAAAGGTAATCAAAAACATCAAAATTTCATTGATTATTTCGATTAATTTCGAATATAATCGATTAAAATTTGATGAAGAAAATAATTATAATTGATGCAAATCAATGAAAATCAGCTGAAGATTTTTTCATGCATCACGGACAGAAATCAATTAAAATCGATAGTTTTCATGAATTTTTAATCGATTGTAATCAAATTTCATCGAAATAATCAACGCAATTTTCATTGTTTTTGGTTATTGTTGATTAAAAATCGATTAAAAAGCGTATGATTTTAATCTGATTTTACCTCTAATTTTTTTTACATGGGTGATCTATGAAATTTTGTTATTCCATCATATCGAGAGAGACCATAAACAACTGGATAGAATGATCGATGTATTAATTTGAACATCGAAGAAAACGAAACTAATTAAATGTTTAATATTGTAAATATTGTACTTAATATGGTCCGAATTATCATTCATGTATACATTTTGTTTCATAATTTTGTTTCATGAAATAAAATATGGTATCTTGATTCCTTGAAGACCAGAAAAAATGAACATCTTTTTAATTTCAACATAAAAGTTGTAACCAATGATTCTTTACAGTGGAAAAGAGGACATGTCGAATTAAAATCTTCAAATCATGCTGAAACAAGAGATAAAATTACACGACACTGAGTCCACTGATGGTATTCTAAACTAATCTAACTAGCAATCGTCGGATCACGACTTTTAAAATAGCGATTCTTTATATGTCATGCACTATACTGCTTTTAAGAACATTTATGTCTAATTTGCAAGTTCATCGAAACTCATGGAGTCAATGACGAAGAAAAACATGAATTTGTGATAAACAATAATCACATGGATAAAGCAACAACAATTTGAATGATAATAATAACAATATTAATAAATCAACAATTAATTTTATTATGATGTTTGATTTTATTTAAAACAATTTTTTTAAATTTTTTTATTATAATAACAATGACATTAAAAGTTGTCAAATGTAAATAAAACTTTTTTTTAAAATTTATTTGTTAAATTTTCGGTCTATAATAATGTCTCATTTATTTGATGTTCTTTTTGATGATGGTCTCTTATTATAGACTGAAAATTCAACAAATAAATTTAAACAAAAAATTTTATTTACATTTGACAATTTTTAATGTGATTGTTATTATTATAAAAAAAAAAAACAAAAAATTGTTTTAAATAAAATTAAACATCATAATAAAATCAATTGTTGATTTATTAGTATTGTTATTATTATCATTCAAATTGTTGTTGCTTTATCCATATGATCATGAAATCAATGTTTCTTACCGTAACTGTGCTGTTCAAAATTTTGACAGTTGAGATTTATACGATCGCAAAACGAGACAAGAAGTGTTTGTTGAAATGTTAATTACAATCGTTTATCGTCAATGATCTTGACGGCATGTTCATCGAAACATCTCTTCAGAATCATTATATGTGATGTTCTCGTTCGAGCGGTCCTAGAATTCTATCAATAAAAAAATGAGTTCAAAGAATACTTAGCAGCCTGTTTTCTGTTGAAAAACAAAACCACCATCTTTGTTCGTGTTCGAAATAGTTTTTAGTTTCATTGCATGCTCCAAAAGAAAGAGTACGTCGATATCGAAACGAAGAGGTCTGAATCATTTCTATTGCGTAGAGAAATCAGTTCTATTTGCATACATGCGCAACACTATGATAAGAGAAAGAAAAAACGATATGTGTAAATAGGCAGACATCAAGAGGTATACACGAACGATACGCCGGCTGAAGCGCAATAAAACAGAAAAATGAGAAACTTTTAAAGAAAAGAAAAGAAGAAATTGATCATATCTGACTCAGTGAGTTCGATCGATGAAAAACGACAAATGTAATAAACGTTTACAACAGAAACGTGTGCAGCTAGTGTGACTTGCAGAAAAATAATGAGAGATATTATCTTTTTGATTTCTATCAGTTTCTTTGAAAAGCTATCAAATAAAACTCTGTGACATTAACATATGAAAACACAAATCACAAAAATCAAAACAACTTTGCAAAATAAAATTCTACCAGATATTTTCATTAATCTCTACGACCTATAGAATGAATGTAGTCTTTATGCACAAACAATTCAGTTTGTCATACTTTAAATCAGTTATTTTTAGATTTATTTGATTTTTTTTATGTGTTTGGATTTGTCGTCAATCAACTGTAAATGAGACTCAGTACTACGTGTATTTATATGCGAGTATATATGTGAATATACCTAGTGTGTGCCGATATCAAACATTTTTATTCTAGTTTTTTGTATATGGAAGCAAAATAACCTGTAACGATATCATTATGAAAGACTGACTATACAGGATGAAAGAGAAAGCAAAGAAAAGTAAATGTATGCACATGTATATATGCAATTGATTGGTATGCTACACGTGGTACGAACACCAACGATGACAGGAGAGAAGCGATATGCGGTTTTTTTATACGACACAAGGGTCGAACAAGTGCATGACTTTTCTGAAATTTGGATTCATTTCATTTTATAATTCATAAATTGTGTTGAATGAACAGCGCTTATGCATAGCTTATGTGGAAAGTGTTATATTTCATTTTATGTTAGAGAATTTATTAAAAAGTAAAAATGATGCAGCTCTCTATTTATTAGAGCTTTTGGTTGATTTTCAGCTAGTGTCGGGTGATTTAGAAGAAACCACCATACTGACCTAATTGCATGAGACCTCCAGGAAATCCTCCTCCACCCATCATGCCTCCTGGATAATATCCTCCGCCACCCATCATGCCGCCTGGATATCCTCCGCCACCCATCATGCCGCCTGGATATCCTCCGCCACCCATCATGCTGCCGCCTTATAAATTCACAATTCATAGCATGAAAATTTTGAAAAGACGAAAAACTCCTACCTAATCCGTGATGATGATGATGATGATGATGTCCGAACATGTTGCTGTTTGATTTGTGAGTTAGTTGTCTTGTACGTCGAGTATTTATTGCTTTTCTTTTCGCACGCATTGATCTATAGATTTATTTGATAGGGTTGAATGCACATTCATGTTCTCTCATTTATAATGAGAGAAAAGAAGGTACGTAATTGTATTTCAACATAGGTAATCACTCTTCTTCTATCGATTGCAATCGTATGAATAATACATGAAAGCTCACCATTACATAAAGTTTTGGTGTGGGCGCAGAAACGCATGTAAATAGAAGTTTTCAAAGAGGAAGGATTTTTCCATTCTATTTCACCTTCAAACAAACCAAATTGCAATCTAAAATTGCTTGAGTTCATTGTGCTTGATGACGATGCTGTTAACGCAAAAGAAAATTGAATAGAAATCTCTTATCTGTGCTACGAAAAAATCTTGAATTTTGACCAATATTCAATTAGATTGTCAATTAAATGTATAACATTTTAAAGTTTTATTAAATCATCGAAGGAAATAAATTCTTTTACCGTTCAACGTCATTCCATAAAATCTGATTCTGTCATTTTGTAATCCAAAAATATGTTTCCTTGACAAAATTCGTTTTAGTGAGGCGCAAAACTATGAACTTTTTTATTATTTATTTAAATAATAAATACGGATTTTACTGAGATTAAAAGAAAAAAATAGCACATACTTATTTCTTTGAATAAGTACGTCCAATCAGCAATGTCAAAGATTCAAAAAATGTCCACTTTACCTAATGTCCTCTAACAATACGTAGGACTTTGCATGCGGATGAAATATAACGTATATTAATGATTATAAAAAAAGGAGAAATATGAGTACTCCAGCAGCGGATATTTCGTTCCTTCAGCAGATTTTTCTTTTCATATTCCCTCGACTGAAAGGAGGGTCGTATAAAATAAAATGCGTTTGTATGTATGTATGTATGTGTCAAGGTCAAAAGAACATCAGGGTCAAGAAACATCGTCTGAAAGATTAATGCTCAGTTCTTTTCTACATCTACTCCTGTAAAGCTTGGCCGAAGGTTTTCAGGGGTCGAGGAATCAATTGGTACCATTGGTTTTTGAAAATTTTCCAATAAATTTTTTTCACTTAATAAAGGATTTTTTTACGAAAATAATGATTTTTTTATAAAGTTTGACTAAACGTTCGTGAGAGTGGAGAACTCGGGTCCATCAATCATTTCTGAAGATCAGTGAATCCGAGGATCACAATGTGGGATGTCAATTCACTCAATAATGTACCACTCAGTCCACCAAATAATCCTTCTTACTTCAGAATAGAGCTAAACGCGGCTCGCAGAATCGATGCCTTATTTTCCAACAGACATTTTTCAACGTCATTCAAGTCCAAATCGTTTTTGTTTTATTGTTTTTGTTTGATATTACCCAGAAAACCAGAACGACGATCAGTTATATTAATATAAAAGCAAAGCTATGTAAAAGTATATTTTTTTGTATTTTGAAGGTATTTTTGAAGTACTATTTTTTTTTATTAATTCAAACAGGAAATGAAGTAATTTAAATGTAGTATGGTGAAATGGTAAGAAGTTTAAGAAAAAATTTATATTTCGTGATCTAATTCATGGTTCACGCTACCGAGATCGGCAAACTAAAACTGCTTCCGGACATCTTTAGCTTTCGCTTCTCTCTCAATTAGCCGCCAGTAGAACTGACATTTTCCTAAAGTAGGATTTTTCATTGAAAAATGATGAAATAATTTTTTAGGCTTTATTGTTAAGGAAATATTTAATTCGAATGAAGTTTTGTTCAGTTTTTTTTCTAAAGTAACGAGTTCAGAGTAGTATAAAAATTTTAAATAGTGAAATTGTTTAGTAAATAGTGAGTAAAGAACTGCTACGAATATCATAGTAGATTTTAAACAAAAATTATATATTATTTTATTCAAGCTTTCGATAAGATACTCTCATCATCTTCAGGAATAACAAAAGACAAAAAAAATACACTACATATATATAGAAATTATGTTAATTGATAGATTAATTGAGAGAAGATTGATGAATAATAACTCGCGAATTATTATGGGTGTGGGTGTGGGTATGGTTGAATGGGATACTTTGACCCACACCCACACCTACACACTCACACCCACACCCACACACTCACATCCACACCCACACCCACCCACATCCACACCCACACCCACACCCTTTGAAGTTTGTATAAAAGTTGTTTTGAGATACGGACTACATCAATGAGTTCTTTTGTTAATCTTGTCAGGAAAAGAAAATTGAAAATCATTAAATTAGAATGTTAATTTGAATTTAGTCATCGTAAAATTTTTCTCGCTAAATAGATAGTTTTAGTCAGCAGCAAATCTTTCGATAAAAACTGCTTACAATTTTTGTTCTTTGGAAACAAAATGATTCAAAAAGTATTTTTAAAATCGAATTGAAATAAGAAACAGTAGTAAATTTTTACTAACTGAAATACAAATGTAAAATGATATTGCATTTCCAGAATTTTTTTGAGATAACTTGTATTCATATAGAATTCAAATAGAAACCCAGGTTGAAAAAGTCCGATCATAAACAACCGTACATAAAAGGAATATGACGACTTACGATGGTCGTATACGATGTTTGTATACGTCAATCGTGAGTGTGGGGTGTGGGTGTGGGTGTAGGTAGGATGTGGTTGTGGCTGTATTCTTTTTTTCGTCCACACTTAAAATCCACATCCACACCCACATCTTTATTAACATAAAAGAAAGCAAAAAAAGAGATCAAGCAACCTTTGAGTATATATATATTGACATTTATTATATAAAAACAAAAAAAAAACATGAATGATATTGTTGATTTTTTTAGTCTTATTATAAGAAGAAGAGGATAGTGAAAATTTCAAAATTCTCCTTTTCTTTTGCATATTTGTGTTTGAAAACGTACTGTCTCTCTTAATCAAAGTATCTGTTCCTTCATTCTGTTTCAATGTTTAACATGTCGCCGTGATCAAATTAAGAACCTAAAATGAATAAAATTCAATAAAAAAATACAAGAAAGTCTTTTTTATTTGATTCCATAGAAGAACTGTCACACGAAAAACAAGGTACCACGTCCACTCTTCAAATGTTAAGTTAACACAAGAAAATGAGATTGAATCATATTGAACAAGAGCAATTTGAAAAAAATGTAATAATTCTTATTCCATGAAACAATGAACTTTTAGATATTCCACGAAAGACATTTTTTTCGCCATGAATTTTTCGACAGTTGATTTTATTAAATAAAGTCATTAGGAGGAGTAAATTAAATATTTTAAAATGTTCAGATGGTTTAAATATACTACTATGAGGACGACAATCATCGATATTAAATACTTTAGGTTCTTTTATATTCAAAAACAAAAAACAATAAAAAAATTGACTATGAATCTCTTTTCGCGGCCTCATTGTTTTTCTCTTACCAGCAAATAAAATAAATAACATAATAGTTAATTGATAAATAGCATAAGATTTGTATACCACACAATGGAAATCTTTTACCATACATGCTCCGATACAAACATAAAATGCAACAACAATATTAACCGTTAATTGAAATTGATGAAACTTTGCTACTGAATCATAAACATAATGGCCCCACATAATAATTTTGATAATTGAATTAAAATTATCATCAATAAGAATAATATCTGATGCTTGTTTTGCTAAATCGATACCTTCTCTACCCCATTAAATAAATGACAGAATAATTTGGCAATCAAAATTTAACACAATACAATTGTTAATAAAGCTTATTAGTTAAAATATAGAATTAAATATTCAAATAAATGTCATTTTAGATTTATAATTGAACTACTTCGATGAGTTTCATTAAATTCAAAGATGTATTCAAATTCAAACTTTATCTATATTAACTTTATCCTGATTCCAAGTTTATATGTATTTATTTTGAATTGAGACAATGTGCATAAAGTCGACATCAATGAGTTATGAATATTCTGTATAGAACTTGTCCACTCAACTAATTACTGCGCAGGTAATGGATGTTTTTCTACCACACTGTAGTTCTCCTTAGAAAAAGTCATTTTCGAGTTTCAACTTGAAATATTCACAAAGCCATAGGCTTTAGTATATATGTTTCTGTTTCTTTTTCTATATATAGTTGATTCTTTCGATAGATCTCGCGAAATTACTATGAAAGAAAATCAAAATTTCGTGTATCTAATTGCATGACATCCTTATCGATTTACATAATGATTTCAACGCAGTTATTCGATTATTTTGAAGAGTCGCATCAAATCTTTGAAATTAAAATACATGTATTCCATAATTCATTTGATGCATGACCGAATAAAAGATTTGCTCTTTAAATGAATTGATTGATGAAGGCATTGACGTTTTTAAAACTAGAGTCTGGATAAATCATATAAGAATAAATTAACATCGTTTCATAGATTTATTTATTTCCTCTATAATTTAAGCAAAATAACATTGCTTAGTATCAATCGGAAATTCAAATTCTGAATTAGGTATTTTACGTAAACTCCAATCCGTGAATCTAGTTATAGTAGTTGAAACAAATTTTCCTGTATAAAGATCATGTAATGTCGTATTGATTTTAATCGGCGTAGAATCTACTTGTCTAATATATAATCGATTGTCAATAGTATATCCAACAGCAGTGGAATCATAATGAACCAACCATGTTAAACAGGGTCCACCACAATCGTCATCAATGATAATTTCGTCATATGTTTTATTTTCTCCACCATATCCTTTGACAATATCAGTCCAATAATCCAAGCCATTAGTGAATGCACCTCGATTTGCAATGCATGGAGGTGAGGATTTAAGATTAAATTCATAAGTTCGACCTTCACTAGGAACATATATAGTTTGACTGTTACTAACTGTTGATGGATCCTGATCAAGTGCATATCCTTTACGACTCATTTTATAAAATATTTTATCTATAGCATAATGCTGTCGAGATAAATTATTTGTCACAGTAATTCGATATCGAATAGGATTGGGAATTTGACCTGTTGTTAAATTAATTAATGAAAAGATCAATAATAGAAATGTAATAATCATCATTGCGTGTATTGTTCGATAACAGTATGTTTCTTTTTCAAGAATATCGTGATGAAAATAAACCTCTTATATAGTATCATCTGTAAAATGCTCTCAAGATATTTTTCTTTCTCATATCAGCTTACAAATGACAAATGAATGCTTTATCATATGATATAAGCTTTTTTTTTTCTAAAAATTCAAGCAATTATAACTAAGATTATTTTCTTCATTGAAAATACATCGTAACAAACAATGACAATCGAAAAAAAAAAACTTAAGTCAGAATAAATATTACAGCTTATACTGCTTAAAACGGAAGAATAGCTGTTTTGGACGTTAGATAGAATATCAAATTGATTGACAAAATATCGTTTTA
>CAJNOP010001187.1:32968-44948 GCA_905250075.1 Rotaria sp. Silwood1
ATAAACTAATTTTTGATTCCAGTTTTGAAGGAATGGGTAAAACAATATTTTAGAAATGTGCTCCGAAAAAGATAAATTTGAAAAATTTCCCTGCAATTAGGAAAAGCAGCTAGATCGTGTTTCACATTTTAATCCCGCAGGGATTACGCTAACAGCTTTTTATCCATTTTTTTCGTTCCTCAATAAGCCGCTGCCTTTGGATATCGAACTTCGTTTTATTCTTTCATGATAACATACCGAATCTTCGATCGCTTTACATGTGTCTGCTACAGGAATTGTTATTTACTTCGATGTCGCTGAATTATAAACTAAATTATGTTCATTAACTGTAGATTATTGACAATTCTACATCATCTTATCTGGCAACTATGTTGATCTCGTTTCCAGGTTTACGAGGACTAGACGTCGAACGACGAGATACTCAATGGTTCTCGGTCCTTTACAGAGAAAAAACGCGAAAATTATTGAACGATATTTGCCTGATCTATGATAGACGAATATTGATTTCTTTACTATATACACCAGTACAATTGATAAAAAGGTAGTCAGCATACTTCAAAGAGGTGAAGAATGTGAGTCGCCGACAAAAGCTACACTCATAATCTTACAAATAAGTGCCCATGGGAATACAGTTTTCGAGTGCTCCGAGTCGACAGTTTTAGAGGGGTCAAACATGAAATAGAACGAACAAAAACATATGTGCTAAACTTTCGACTTCTTATCGGGTTCATCCTATGCCTTTACCACTCTGCTCGAGTACAAGAATATCGTTGAAAAATTTGTTCAATTCTTCACATTCCTCGTTTTTTTCTCGCACAACATTCGAAAATTCATTTGTTTATCGTATGTTGACATTGTAGTAAAGAACAATTCATTCAAATAGATCTTAACAAAATTTTAGTTACCCAGCAGAAACGAAGACAAAACGGATGCTTTCGATAAAAATTCATCCTCTTTAGATACATAATCCGAATTTTTTAGATTAATTTTAGGAGAAAAAAAAATACTTTGATCGAAGAAATAATCTTTCTACTTAGGTGGATTTTCATATCTCAAGGGTTTATTATCTCTCTATATGTTAATTCGTCAATAAATGTTTTATCTTAAAACTCAATTGTTGTTGTTTTCATAAAAAAGTTCGCATTTTGAAACTCAATCGAAACTCGAAGCAAATAATTTTTGAAAAATAAGTTCAACTTCAGTTCATTTTAAAATGCTCCCATGAATCAAGTTAATTATGCAATCATTATAACTAATATGGAAAAATTCAAAATTAGTTAAAATGATCTTCAGACAATTTTGTAAAGTTCTCTTTTCTTATATTTTTATTTTCAAAAAATAAATCTTTTAGAGAACTCATTGAAAATTTTCAGTTTGAACTATATTAAATCTGATGATGTGAATATCTCAGTCTGATGTTCACGAGTTAATCAATCTTATTTTCTAAACATAATAGTGTTTCTCATAAACACCAATTGATAAAACATTTTTATTCATCGATATTTGAAATATGAGAATAAAATTGTTCTATAGTCTTACTTATTTAAAGCCTTCAAAACTCTTTTTTTCTAAATGATAAGCGTCGAACTTTAGAAAAACTATCAATGTCTTATGAAACAAGTCGTTTTCAAAAGAATTGTTATTCATATTAATAATTCACTTGGATGTTCGTTACAAGAAATTCTTTATATAAATAATCTACTTCTCAATTTAAGAATTCTAACAAGATTTCGTGAATGAAGTACTCTGTTTTGAGCAATAATCGAATTCTTTAGTAAAAATTTTATTTTAAATAGAAATACTTCTTTTGAAAAAAAAAGATAGCTTAAGTGTTGAACGTCTTCGATTATCCACGTGATTATTTTGAACAAGCATTTGAATTAAATAAAATACCGCTGCAACAATTGCACTTGGAGTGTGAGTACGCTTGAAGAGAAGACCTACACCCACAAGTTTTTCAAGCTATATCTTTATTGATGAAAAAAATTACTATAATTACAAATATTTCGACTTTTATTTAACGATGAATCATTCAATAAGTTGATTGGTATGCTAATGAAAATTTGAAATCAAGCGTGTCAAGAAGCATAAAACCAATATATCATGAGTAATGATAGTGATGCGTTCGCTTGGTACGTTTGTGACTAACTGATCTGTGCGATTGCTTATTCATGCTCTTGCCAAGCCAAAAGTGTACCGGAGAGGCATAAACAATGTCGAAATCTGAGCCATAGTCTCTTCCTAAAGGCCACTCTATCTTATATGCAAATTCTCTTTTCATTCGCGAGAGCCATTCAGTGACCTCGTTCGCAAAAGCCTGTGGGTTAGGTTTTCGAAATGTGATACTTGATAAATGTTCGGCTCTTTCCAAAATTACTTTTACGTCGTTCATATACGTGATATCAGTATCAAGACGTTTTATATGATGAGGTAATTTCAAACAGATAGCATTAAAAGTTATCAGCTTGATTCTTTCAGAATGGTTACAGATTATTTGAATTGAACCGAGATTCCATGCTCTTTTGAACAGAGTTTCCATTTCGTCATCCAAGCTGGCAACAAATATACACTCACATCGAAAATCCAAAAACAATTTCTGTAGACTCGATAAATTAACAATTGTCGAAAGATGTTCAATTGAATGGAAGGACCACTCCTGATCAATGATCAGTATAAGTTCTTTAACATTTCGAAATAAATAATTCCTTCTTGAATTAGACTAAAATGAAATTTTGTAATCTTTTAGGAAATGAAAATATGAATTATAAAACTAGTTTAAGTCAAAAAAAACCATAAAAACAGTACTATTACAATAAGAAGTCTTTTCAAACAACGTCGATGTGTCACTGCAAGAGTTTCTAACTATTCATCGAAGAATAAATTATCCATAATATTGAAAAAACAATATCTTACGTTAATAGCCTTTTTCTCAAAATCAAGTTTTACCGAAAACATACTGAATCAGCTCCATTTCGCAGACATTGCAAGATCGATAGAACACAAAGCTTTTCACAGTTACAATCGATGTAAAACAAAGTTCTATTGGATAATCAAAAAGTAATTGAAAATAGTCGATTACATGAAAATAATAACGAGTAATCAGTTGTTTTCTATCAAAAAGCTACACGATATAATCAATGACGTTGTATTTATCACGTACTACTTCACTAGTTTTTAATAACAGACAATGATGATTATTTATGTTTTTACATGAGTGAGTACTATTCTCGGATAAAGAAACAGTTCTAGGATGAAACTGAAACTAATACTCAACCAGAACAGTGTTTAGTAAGTGTGTGAATAGATTTTTATATGAGTCGAACCGTTCAAAGTGTTCATTCATAAGAGAAAAGTTTACAAATATTTTTCAAAGCTGCCATTATTTCCCAGGAATATGACAAAGATAAAAAACGTTTGGGATGCAACGGATTTCTTTTTGAAAATTGAAAATGGGAGGGAACGCTGAACAAGCTTTTTTCATTTTACAACCTTCTTTTTAAATAAAAAATATGATTTGGTGGGAACAAACTGAATGTTTTTTAAAAGTCGAAGGTTCTCAGCCCGCCTCATAGTCAGAAGCTTACCATATCCTTTAATACAGAAACAAAGCATTTTTTGCAATGGCTAAAAACATTTTCGAGCTCATATTTCACTCAGTAGTAGGAGATCACTGAACTGTAGCAACCTTCAAAGGTTTCATGATTTTGTTGTGTTCTTGTCGAGATATTTGATTATTAGTGAATTCTTCTATGTAAGACCAAACTATTCAAAAAAATAATATTTTCAATGTTCCGAAATATGCATCATTCAAAAATTTGCATGTATTAAATAAACCTACGACATTTTGCGAGAACCGCATACTAGAATTGGACTATTTTTTTATTCAACCTAATTAAGTTACCTAATTAGGGGATTTCACTGAACATCCTTTTCTGTTCTATTAACTGATGCAAGCGGAGCGTTGTTTGGGAGAAATCAGACGTTTTCTGGGACTCTCTTCCATATGATCTGAACAACACTATAATCGGTGATGTATTGAACTAACAAAAAAACCTAGAATTGAACTGTAGTACCTCCGTGCACTCACTTACACTTAGTTTTAAGAGAATTAAGTGTGAAGCAAAACCACCTAAAAAGCTCTTTACTGCTCATCTTGAGCTCGAACAGATCAATTTCTATTAAATGAACTGCTGAAACAGCTCTGAAGATTGGAATTAATATAGAACTGTCGTAGGTGTAGTATTAAACGATATAGATGAAAAAAGGTATATCTCGGAGAGAGCCTATTGAAGAATTTCTGAAAGTATCTTTTTAAGAATTAGAAATGACAAATTTTCTTTGTAGGAGTAAATAGTGATAGTTTTTAACACTATTTATCAACAGTTATCAGTAAAAACTTCGAACTGTCCTCCACTGCCAGGAAAATAATTAGTCTATTTGATAAAAGTGCCGCAAGAATATTGAAACTTTTTATCTTAACGGTATTTATGACTCATCCTGTTTACTGGAGAAACGTTGGCCATACGACGAGTTATTTTTTTAACATAGTTGTGCCTAGCACAACTTTTATTCTACTATTCGACTTCTATCCATTCTGACAAGTCTATAATTTTTATTGAAATTTTTCCGAGACACTCTAACAACAATGAAGAATGCATTTAGCAACAAATATAATCTTTTAAAATGAATGATCATCAGAAAACAATAGTAATCAATTTTTTGTTTGAATCATGACATTTTTTTAGCATTCACTCCATAGGAGTCTAAGTACAGTATTTAACAAAACTCATTATAATACTCAAAACTCAAATCATAATCTATCAAATTTCTTTCAGAAGCACTATTTGTTCAAGAAGAAATTACTGATTTGAAAATGTAAAATAACGCTCACCGTTTGTGGACTACTTTCAGTGATCATTTTGCTCAACTCTAAGAATAATCGATGCACATTAACAATGATTGTCGCATTGTTGTCAGAGATATTCGACATCGAATGCAAGATTTTTCCTTGTTGGTTAGTGTAGTTAAAGTAGTCTTGGAATATTGGTATCGAATAGAGACGGAATATCTGATCGTCTTCCTCGTACTCAAAGTCACATTTGACAAACCATTTTTTTATTTCGAGCCAGAATGGTGATCGAAATGGTGCAATCAATGATTCTACAGTAGTACAATCTTGGCCCCCGTGTTGAAAATAACAAAACGAGAATTCAAACTTATTCAATAGAGGTAGTTTCGTTTGAATGAGATTCTCCCATCGAGAACCATCCAACAATGAAAGATTAGTTACAGATCTCCGGTCGATTAGTCGAAGATGTGTTAGCATAGGTAACAGTAAAAGAAGTGATTCAACATTGGCCATTGGTATGCCAATACAGTTGTCTAGCAAGAACGAAGTTAAATGTTTTGATTGCGGAGTATCAGAATCTGTAACAATAGGGGATTCGCGTAGGTCACTATAAACATATGTTACGCGAAGTGTTCGTAGATAAGGTAAGTGCCTAAAAATAGAATAAGCTGTACTCCAATTACAGCAATAAATTGTCATGTGTTCTAATCCACATTGAATGGGCCATTGTATATCATAGGAAACCTGATTATTATTTTCGAGCTTGAACTTACGAAGATCATTGTGTGATATGATAGACGATATTGATGCTGTTGGGTCGTCATCATCATACTTTAAAAGCGCAATTGAAAATGTTGTGAGGGGACATTTCATATGTTTTTGAAATTCATTCAACTCTCTATTGTGGACATTGATGAGGTTCAATGATTGTAGTCGGATAAATTGACCAATACAAAAGTAGGAAAGAAATAATTGAATTTGACCCGTTGTCTGCATTTCATCCGAAAGTGTAAGTGAAATGACATTTTTAGGATCAATAATTCGTGCCATGAGACGTAGATCAGATTTTAACATATAACGGAAGTCCAGCTCGTAGCGATTATAGGCATTAGCAATGGAATAGAATCGTTTGCACACATATCGTATTAAAAAGACAATTGTTTGCGCATCGAGATGATCGAAAATTCGATAAATAAGCTCGACCGGTAACGTTTGAAAATAAGAATTCTTTTTATTAGACATGAGTCGTTGTACGTCCAATGTAGAAGAATTATGCCGTTTTTTTCCTAGCTGTACGCCACGATTGCGCATCCACATTAAGTACGAATACTTAACGATGTGTTTTATGCCAATGTATAGAACGAAAGAAAAAAGAAAATGCTCGCATATTTATTCAACAAAATGTTACGAAAGAAACGAAAAAACAATTCGCTGATTCATCTTCTAAAAGTTGCAAATGAAAATGCAATAACTTATGTTTGCAATTATGACAAAATTAAAACCAAACTCTTTTTGAAGACACTAGACTTGCGTTTTACAGCAGGAAAATCATTGATTTAACTGAAGAATACAAAGTGAAATAGTATTTCTATTCAAAGTTTTTGATTATAAAGTTCGTTTCAAGAGAATTCATGAATACAAGAACATTGAAATGAAAATTCCATGACTTTTTCATGAAAACTCGAGAAAAGTTTAGTGTCAATGAAGAACTTGAATTGAATATTTGACTTCTCCAAATTTGATTTGATGCAGACGATGACTAATACTCATAGCTAACGTACGGTTAATATTATTCAAAGGTTTTAATTTAGGACACTTGGAAATTGTTACAAAATGTGATTCTAAGCTTGTTTGATAAAGAGTTTATTTCTCTACAAAATTGTTGACTCGAGTTTTCAAAGTCCTTTCTTATCGAAGTAAAATTTAAAAGATGGATATCTACTCAATCGTCCTTCTACAATTAGTCAATAAAACTAGAAAAAATGTGTAAACTTTGACGAAAATGATTCTACTAGAACTTCTAATGCGTTCCTAGGTTTTTCACCCAAATTATGCATCTCTTAATGCACTTCTCATAATCTTACAGTAGCTATTTGTACAACAGTATTCGGACTTCTAAAAAAAATTTAATTTCTTTCAAAAATAATCATATTTCACAAACAACTGATGCACCCACATCATGTCAGTATGAAAATTCGGAAATGACCATAATTTCCACTATAGCAAGTGTGTGAGTGGATGTCCTTTAGTTTATACACGCACACTCATCCATATGGACGTGTCAAGTCAAATTGACTGGTGATGAATGACTTAATTTAGAACGTAAAAATCTCAGACTTGACTATCTCTGGTTTTGAGTGTTAATCGTTCCATTCATAAAGAGTGTGGGTTGGGTGGGTATGGATGTGGAGTGTGGACGTTTTATTCTTCACTCTCACACCCACACCCTTCAATATTTGATGTGACTTTGTATAATCAATGTCACTCATGAATTCGAGTTCCCAAGAGGTAATAGATATTTTCTTTTGTCAAAGGTCACGTTCGTCTTGAATAGAATTTTCTCCATTGAAATGAACTAAAATCGAAAGACAGCAATAGATCATAAGACCAAACATATGACGGATCGCAGTCAAGTGACTACTATCGGTGTCAAAACTCAAAGCCATCGGTTGCTTTCTTAATAGCTTTCGATGGGAAGCAGATAGAGACCTGCGGTTTTCACCATTCAAAAGAGAAATCTTGCGGCTATAAAAACATGTCAAATTCGATTGGTGCACCAGTTGACCAATCAGGTGAGTTCTTGGTTGCCATTTTTAAAACGATATTATGCTGACGAACATGTCATTCTTGTACAATGCCTCTCATTTCACTGTCTTGTTATACAATAGCTATTAATCTGCGTAGCTGCTTCACTTTTATTGTTCTCTGTGTGCGATTGCGCCATGCTCTCTTCCTGTCGTTATTTTCCATTCGTCATTTCTCTCTTCTCATTCATCATTCCCGTATATAAGCTTGCGTTGTATGTGCGATAGATGCACTTGGAGAGATATACACTTGGTGGTAGATCAGAGTCAAACAAACCTCCTACTGTATGGCACAGACTCGCATGTCTTTCCTATTCTTATAACGATTGAAGTGATGAATAGCTCAATCAACATCAATACCGAGGCAGACGGTAGAGTTACTCCTGTTCCTATCCGTTACAGATTCTTCTTCGAGTGATGATGGTTATGATGTTTATCCAACAAGTTATCCGTATTGCCTATATGTTTCGTAGTTAAGGTCTTCCCTCCCCCCCCCCCCCCCCCCTCAAAAATCGATCTCGGTCAAGGTACATTCAAATGGGCTGAAATTTGGAGTATATGTTGGGGCTGAAGTGTGGAGGCTGTGATAAAATTTTCAGCTCGATGCTCTGACGTTTGACAGCGATATGAACCAAACAAGGGTAAAAAAAATAGCTCATTTTCTGTCCAAGATTTCTCGGTCAAGGCTCTGTCAATAAATTTAAACTTTTTTTTTGTTTGAAAGAGCATGTCAGAATGCAGGGCACCACAGACTCCTTTTTTTAAATTCTTACTTTTTTAGCGGAAAAAGGGGATCACAAGTTCAATGACTCAAAAAAAGTGCCAAAAATATGTGTATAGTTACATAAATGTCTGTATATATAATAAAAAATAAAGATGAATTTAAAAAAGGACTCTGTGGTGCTCTGCATCTCGACGCGCTCTTGAGGGTGTCGGCGTGGATGCTTATATTGCTTCCATCCACCGTCACATCTACACTCACACTCACACCCACACTCTTTCTGTCATATCTTGAGCTGGGTTCGGATGCCAGTATACATATCAGTGATTGGATAGGCTCATGTTTTGTTTTATAATCGATTCCAGAAGCTCCAAAAGTCATTCTATCTCAACTCTGACAGATGTAAATTTTTCCCACATCCACATTCACAGACATAAGATTTTCAGAAAACTAAAATAATCAGATTAATTAAAATACATTTTCAAGAGAAAATATATCCAATAGTTCTATCTTTGTATTGAGCTAGATATTTTTTCTTTTTTATATGCAATAAAAATTTTAGGTTAATTTGATATTCTTTCCTGAATTTAACTAGCTTAATGCGAGAAGTTTTTCTAGTATAAATAAATATCTTTTGCTTTTTGGCAATTCATCTTCTGTCATATTCTGCTTTTTTAAAGTAATCTTTTGCTTTTCGAATGTCAAAAGGTGGCAACATTAACCTAACTACTGAAATATTTACACTGCGACCTGGATCCGGAGCCGGACTCGTTGAAACAAATTTCTTAGAACTGCACTCGTAGCCGTACCTGGTTAAGAGAGTTTTATCATACCCGGACCAGATGGACTCTACCCCACACTCATACCCACACCCACATCCTTAATAAGATAACATGGTTATCCACAAAACGAAGAGTAGAAAAATCAGCTCCACTTAAATCTACTGGATCTGAATCTGAGTCCAAACGAATCAAACCATTGTCATAAAGAAAGAATGGAATATTTTTACATTGATTTAAGTTAACTTGAGGCAATACACTGAGTGTTTTTACACTTATATGTTGTTGTAATTGCTTCCAAATGCCATTTTTACTACGTGACTTTTCAGGGAGTTCAAGAAGTTGCGTAGAAATATGATCGATATAGGTATCGTAGACAGTTTGTTTATGTAATATTTTGGCAACCAGTAGATGTTGTTGACGATAAGCTTTATCAATAGCATCTTGTTGTATTGTATACACGATAGTAAATGTACCAATGATTAATGTAAGACATGCAGATATTATTAAACCCCTCCCCATATTAGAAGCCCCCGGGGGGCTTCTAATATGTCTATCATATGAAGCTTCTGGAGGGGGCTTCTATTAAGTCTCAAAAAAAATTTCGTAAACTGCCAGGAAAAAGGGTTCGCAAGGGTTTTTAGCGACTTTCAAGGTTTTTATGAGTTTTCCAGAAGATTTTTGACATTATTTTCAGATGTTAGCTAAGCTAGATAAGAGTCAGCCAACTTTTTACCTGAAAATCGAAAAATTTTAGCAGTTTTAGCATGAAAATGCGAAAAAAAAATCTTGAAAATTTTAAAATTTTTTCGAAAAATTAGGGGGGCTTCTAATACGTCAAACACGTTGTTCATCTCAGAGGGGGCTTCTAATAAGGGGCGGCTTCTAATATGGGAGGGGCTTCTATTATGGGGAGGGGTTTAGTTGAATATGTCTAAAATGCTGTGTACTTTTTTTAGTCTGTATTCTTACTGTAATTACCATTTTTTGTTTTGCTTCTTAATAATAAATGGTAAATTCTCGAACTAATCATGTCACTTTTACATAAAAAAATCATGATTTACGAGCTATATTGTTTATATATCATTAGAAATATTTTTATTAACACAGAATGAAAGTATGCGAAACTTAAAATCAGAAGACATTTATTAATAATATTGGGTTATCACGATCTAGTTATGCATTTGTTGCATGTTAATAACTTGTGTCAATACCTAAAGAGAGAAATAACATGTCCATATGGAACATAAATTTGAAGATACATGTATATAGAGAGTAATAAAAAATGTGGTTCAAGAACATTTGACGTCAAAGTGGAAATAAAAAACTTTCTGATTTTTGATAGTCACATTTATGATGATTGAAATTCAACAAAATGTTAATAGTATTGGCATCTCATAGAACATTTTTTGCAGTTTGAGCCTATAATCAAAAGAAACAAAAGGTTTTTTGAAGCAACTAATGGAATATGCAATACGTAAAACAAGAATCATCGTTATTTTGATAGAAATTTAAATAGATATTTTCACATCCGTTTAAATTATCATGCAAGATATATTCACTACACACTGTTGCCTAGATTGTTGTTGTCCCTTTGTCGGTTTTTTTAAAGACTAATTAAATAAACGTGTATTCTCAAAGGATAAAAACCTCTTGTAAAGGTAGAATGAGTGGAGAGCAAAAGATACTCTGTGTTTTGGGTTCTGCCATCTTCTGAATACATGATTATAAAAGAAATATTTTGAAATACAGGTTGGTCAACGAGTTTATCCCTTAAAATTAATTGAACAGACTTAAGGTCGGGAACAGGAATTTTTTAACGATTATTCACATTTAACAGTTGAACGACGAAAAATTTCTTGAATAATCTGCTGTTAATCGATATGACTATAATATCGTGCATTTTATTCATATATCTATTGAACTTATAACTCCTTTTTTTTAAGCTCTGAATCAATCGAATTCTGAACAAAGTTACAATTGACTGCTGAAGACGTTTACAGAGGTTTGATTTCCTCCAATAACACTGCGCAATATTTTGTATCATTGTCAGATTAATAAAGCAGTGCAATATTAAAGAAATAGGATGTGAGTATGTCATGCATTTCGCTTTCACACTCACATCTTCAAATGAACCAAAAAATATATCATGCAAAACTTCCAAGAGGCATTTCCTGATGAGGCAATGTTGGTGTACGACTACAGAGGATGCGTTTGGTGGCCGCAATATAGTGAAAAATTACTATTAAATATTGGATTTGATAATGAATAGAAATTCTCATTTGTTCATGATAAAAAAAGGCGAAAAAGATAATGGAAACAAACGGACATTCTTTATAACAAATTGGAAACTGTATTCATAAACGATAATGCATTCATATTGATTTTCATCAACAAATTAAAGGAAAAAGTTCTATTTAAAATGGGATAATCGTTTTACATATTTTTTTTTCTGATGATTTTTAGAAGTGTCTCAGAAGAGTGTCAGAAGTTAGTCCACTCTATCCTACCAGAGGTAAATCTTTTGACCATAACACTTTGGATTCTTCTATGTTATATCAGGACCTAACTTCTATGGGTACTTTAATGCTATGAACAACGTATATAAATCGCTTGAACTGTTTAAGAGTTATTCACATCAACATTCCGTACGGACTTTTGGATATCGTGTTTAATAAATCGAAAAGTTGTTTAACTTTTATGATAAGAGTAAAGTCCGAAATATGCCCATTTATAAAACTTAGAGTGGAAAAAAAGACAATGATGATACAATGCATTTCTAAAACGATATTTTGTCAATCAATTTGATATTCTATCTAACGTCCAA